>PVLD010026263.1:0-22434 GCA_004027595.1 Dinomys branickii | reverse complement strand
AGTGACCTGGGTGAGGTGTGTAAGACTGCTCCCCCACCCTCCCAGGGTTCCCTGCAGGTATAGGGATGGATCTCCTCCCCCACTCGGTGATCTGGTCGCGAGCGCCGATATCTCACCAGTTATTGGAGTACCTGAAGGCTTGAAGATTCCAAGGTGCCAGTCTATCCTTTGGGGCTTTCTGCGCGGCTCGCCCGATGCAAACGAAACGTGAGACCGCTGGGCGTTGCCGCCGCCAGAGAGCCGCTCTCTGTCGGGAGTCGCCGGAGACCCTGAACTCAAGAAGGATCTGAAATGGAAACTGAAGCTCTAGCAAAAACCAAGCAGAACCTCTCCTGGAGGAGAGGATTGGAGGGCTGCCGCGGCACAGTTGGAGAGAGAAGAGATGGAGAAAGAGGAAGCCACTGCTTCAAACACACTCTTGACCCAAGCCCTCGTTCCAGCGATTGCAGCTGCGGCTTCGGAGACCCACGCTCATGGAAGCCTCCCGACTCGGCCGGGGGAAAGCGGAGTTCCAAGAGCTGGTCCAGAACTGGAGAGGAGAGGGCGCAGCCAGGAAAAGAGCTCCATTAGTGTTTTTTAGAAAAATAATTTAGAAGATTAGAGCTAGTCTTAGAGACTAGGATCTTGAAAGCATAATATGCTGAGCAAAAAAGTTTTCAAAGCGGGAAAGGAGAAAGAAAACATTAGGACACAAGGTGCTGCGAGTGAGGAAACTCCTTTATGTGCTTGCCAAAGACACAACAAAGAGATGTGCCCATGGGGCCACTGAGCCTGAGAAAGACACTTAAACAGAAGGGGATGCTGACAAAGTGCTGCTGAAGGCAACTTTTTCTCAAACCTTAGGCTTGTTTCCAGCTTATAGCTAAGATTTGCTTATCTGTGTGTGAGTGTGTGCGTGTGTGTGTGTGTGTGTGTGTGTGTGTGTGTGTGTGTGCACTCTCACACAAAGTTCCTTTGCAGAATCAGAATTGCTATACAAGACTATGAGTATGTACTCAGCTTATATTCTTATTTAAACCCTAAAAGTCAACTGACATTTCAGCTTGGCTACTTTTAAGACACTTGTGAAGGAAATAAGGATAAGTTTATTGTTAAAAGAGAACTGTTAATGAGAAAAGAAATTGAAAATATGAGAGCGTATAGAGAATACACACAATATAACGGAGACAAAGACATCCTAAACATAAAACAAATCATGAATTTGGAAAACCCAGAATGTTTTAAAAGGTTGTTATTGTTATCCAGTTCTTCCACATATTTCAGCCACGTCTTTAGCAATACAATTTACCTCACTGAAGACTAGTTAATGGGTTTCTCTTAATAACTTTCATGAACTTTAGTCATCACTTGACTTTAAGTGGTTAAAATTAAGTGAAACAAAGGAGAAAAATAAAATAAAAAAAAGAAGTTGCTGCAGGCGAATCAAATAAATCTTCCTGAAAACAAAGAACATTTACAGGACTAGAAGTTAACACAGATGCCAAAAATTTTGTCAGTTTGATTGGGCTGTCAAGAAATAGTCAAATTGGAAATTTTAAACTGGAAGGAAACTTACCACACTGCTAGAAATTTCCTTATTTACAACTGGAAGCGTTGGCCTAGATGACTCAAATGTCCATTTCAACCACGTTATTTTTGTGAGTTTGCAACACAATAATTTTCCTTAAACTTTTCTGTTTAGTAGGTATTTGCAAAAACTACACTGGCTGCCTGAGGACAAAATAAAGTAATCTGAAGGGTTTGAGAATCATGTTCCTCCCATGATGGCACATCTCATAGGTGAGAAACAAATCCAGGTTTATTTAAAACCACTGAAATTTTTGGGTTGTTTGATCTTGTGTTTTACTTTAGTTTGTTCTAAATGGTAGACACAGAGAATGTAAGAGCGAGCTAGGAATCTTTCCAGGGAGAGCAGGTTTGGCAGGTAAAAAGCACAAAAAGATGATGATGACCAGAGTGCAGAAGCAGAGGAGCACGGACTAGGGATGGTGAGGGTCAGAAAAGTAACAAGTCTCAGAATCGCAATCATTGCTCACTTAAAATTGTAATAAAGAGAGGCAAAGTAAAATGAAGGTGTCAACTAATGGTGTTATTGAGAGTGGACATGAAAGCATTAAGTTGAGCACTGAACATGTATGCAGGGTTCATAGAAGTTGGAACAGATATACCCACTTCATTCTATAAATTTTCTATTTCTACATTGTTATGGCCTGTATCTAGATGCCCCCAACCCCAAAGCCTCACGTGCTCACAGGTGGGGAATTTCAAAGATGGTTGGATCGGGGTGTATGAACTGGATTAACGGTGCCCCACCCTGGGTACGATCGGCACCGCCCATGAGGCGGGTAGTCTGGAAGGAATACAAAGGGATAGAATATACAGCGAAAGTTATTTCTGCTGCTCACACTACTTTGCTGCTCTGCTGCCTTTTGCCTGCCCTGCTTGCTATGGACTGATTCTCCTCTGTGGTGCCACCCTGCCTTCGAGCCAGATGACTGCGGACTGAAACCTCTACAAACTGCGAGCCGAAATTAACCTCTCCCCTTTTAACCTGTGAGTGTCAGGTGTTGTGTCTCAGCAACAAGAATATAAGACATCTGTATTGCATTCAACTTACATGTTCATTTTTTCTACATTTATCTTAGATGCATGATGGGGTAAAATTGAGTTTTAAAAAGCTATTTCGATCATCTCTCAGAATTATGCCAAACCTTGGTGTCTTTTTTTGGAATTTTCATTTATTAAAAATGAATAACAAATAATGGCAAATATCTTCACTTTCAGTATAAATTAAAACAAAAATATAGATAAGACAGAAACATCTTACGCAGTTTTCTATATAGCCATGTACACACACACACACACACACACACACACACACACACACATACACACACACACAGTATAGTGTTAGTTCAGTCTCTCCTGAGGAGCTCAACTCCAGATGATTCCTCAGGCAGAGATTACTGAGCCCGGAACTGGTGATCCTGCCTCTGCCTATAGCTGACAGGCTAAAGATGAGCACCTGCACCCAATGCAGCAAATGTACACTTGGCCAGGTGCCTAAGGGGAGGGTGAACATTACAGCAGAGGTCTATTTGTTACTGTTTTGCATTTCTTGTTTCCTTATTTTCTTTCCACTATTTTGTTGGCCAGAGATAACATGTTGTACAGAAGATCTCTAGAATGCGTTCATCTCACTTAATAGAAACTTTATGACCATTTCTTGGTAGCTTCCCATTTGTCCTCCACTCTTTGATGCTATGAATTTGACTATTGTAAATATCTCATATAATTTGTATCATATAGTATGTGTCTTTCTATGACTGGTTTATTACCCTTAGTATAATGTTCTCAAGGTTGACCCATATTTTCACAGATGACAGGACTTCTTTCATTTTTAGGCTTCAATAGTTTTCCGTTACATGTGCATACCACAATTTTTTCACCCACTTATCAGTAAACATTTAGGCTTTTTCTACATACTGTGAATAATGCTGCAAAGTACACAGAAGAGCTGATATCCCTTCAAGATCTGGATATCAGTGCTTCCGGACTAGTATCCTGAATGGGATTGCTAGGCCATATGGAAATTCCATTTTTAATTTTCTGAGGAACTTCCATATTTTTCCATAGACGCTAAGCCATTTGCATTCTCACCAAGAGTGTGAAAGAATCTCAATTTCTTCATATCCTCAACAACACTTTTTAAAATATAGAAACCATCAAAACAGGTGTGGGATGATATTTCTCTACGATCTTGGTTTGCATTTTCCTGATAATAAATAAATAAGCATTTTTTAAAAAGTATATACAAGTTGGCCACTTGCACATCTTTGGAGAAATGTCTGTTCAAGTCCTTAGCTCATTTGAAATTGAATTATTAGATGTTACAGTTTAATGTGAAATGTCCCACAAAAGGCTCCTGTATTTGGAAGGTGACTGGACTGTGTGATACTGTACTCATCTGTGTATTTGTCCATTGTCAGGGCCCAACTATGACCTTGTACCTGACCAAGGGCCAACAAAGACGAAACACAGAGACACAGAATAGGTAAAAATGGGGAGGTCAGGGGGCCCTTTTCTCTCTTTTATAAGGGACCCCAAGTGACTGGTGCACCTTGGCTTTATTCACTCAGACCTGGCAAAGCAATAAGAGTAAAATAGGATTCATCTCCTCCCACCATCCGTGGAACAGAACTGAGTAAACAACAGAATCTCAGCTGTATTAATTTTCTCTGCAGTTTGTCAGGATGCACTCAAGCTGCCTTTCTCTCCAGTGCTCACAGAAGAGAGCAGTTAGGCTTAATCTTCCTATTGGGTCTCCCAAAATCCATTAGTATGTTCTGTAGTTGAAGATGCCAATAGGAAGAGGGGCCCAATGGGAGGCTGATTACTGGAGGTTTAACTTGGAAAAGCATATCTTGTCCCCATCTCCTCTCTTTGATTTTATTATTTCTTTCCTTTACATATGATGTCTGAGTGGTCTATTTGTGTTCATTGCTGGTCCACTGCACAGACTGATTATTTCGTTTGTGTATTCCACTGCTGATGAATATTTATGTGTTTATGTATGAACATATTCCTAGTGTGTATGTACAAGTATTTCCCTAAGTTCCTGGTTCCTGATGTGCATATATAAATCTTTCCCTAAGTTATTTATTTGGAAGTGGAATGCTACTGTATGGCTGTGTAATGTTGCTTTCTAAAATGACTGTAATCTTAAGTTTTTTAGATGGGAATTCACATTCTCAATATATGCACCTACGCTTGGAATTGACCAGCTTTCTAATTTTTTCCAGTTAAATAGGAAATGGTATCATAGTAGTCTTGGTTTTCATTTCCCCAATAAAAATGTGAAAAGATCTTTTTCTGTGTGTGAAAAATTTGCATATTCTTATGTGAAGGCATAGCATTTCCCTTTTTTGGTTAGGAGGAGTAGTGATGGCCTTTTCCTTATGGATTGAAGTTTTTAATATTTTCTCTCTCTCTCTCTCTCTCTCTCTCTCTCTCTCTCTCTCTCTCTCTCTCTCTTTCCTGGAGCCTGAACTCAGGCCCTTGTGCATACTACTAGTATCTAGTTTGTGCTTTTTCTTCCCTACCCAGGAGTCAACAATATGTTCTATTTTTAATTATCACTGTAGTTTTACCTTCAATATTAAATCTTAAATTTACTTGGAATCAATTTTCCCAACTGTACCAACACTATTTCCAGTTAGAAGGCACTCTTTATTCACTGTTATGTAAATCATACTTTTCTCATAAATTATATTTCCATTTTCATGTGAATGTTTTTATAAACTCTCTGGCTACTCTAATCTCTTCTTCTTTCTTCTCTTCTCTTCTCTTCTCTTCTCTTCTCTTCTCTTCTCTACTCTACTCTTCAATTCTATTGTGTTCATGGCTTTATTTGCTAACCCTTGTCCTGACACTAATTGTTTTGGCTATAGCTTTATAATAACCGTTCATAGTTGGAAAAGTGTATTGGCTTACTTTGGTCTCATCCAATCAACAAATATTTTTTGAGTGAGATCACTACTTCAAGAAACAATCTATTGATATTGATTGGACTGCCACTAATCAATGTAGGGAGAAACTGATTTTTTGATATTGAGTTCTTGTTGTCTGGGTCTTGATGTGTCTTTTCATGTCTGTTGTCTTCACAGTATTTTTGTCATAAAACCTTATAGATTTTTGTTAGAGTTATTCTTAATATTCCTAATTTATTCCATCTTATTGCTGTTGTAGTGCCTAATATTTAAAGCTAACCTTTTAAACTCATCACTTTTGAAACATAAACGTGCAATCCATTTTGGCATATTTATTCTGAAAAAAGCAAATTGCATTTTGCTTGTGTCCAGAGACTTTTCCTGAGACTGAGATTAAGGGCAGTGGACTAATTAATCTAGCAGAGGAAATTTTAAGGTAGTTGAATGTTGGAGTGTAGGATGTCTATTGTTGGGGGCTTTTAGCCAGATTTATATTGAAAATCAACAGCAAAGATCCCAGAAGGATGATTTAAAATGTGAGTTTGCCCAGAAAGGAAGCTTCAGTAAAGCGGTGGACTGCAAAGATAAAGTTGAGATCTCCACTGCTGAGAAGGAACAAGAGAGTAGAAAAAATGGCCTGAGGGCATCAAAAGAAGAACGTCTTCACCCTTTGCAGCCTCAAAACTGCAAAGGTGAGAGATCTGGCCTTGAGGAGAAACCCACAGATTGCCATGTTCCAGAATGATAGTGGCAGTCAAATCAAGTTTGAGAATGGCAGCAACATAGAAAATTTGTTCCCCAGAATCAGGTTCAGAGTGCTCAGCAATCCAGGCACTCTACCCCTATGGCCAAGAGGGAGAAAAGCATTCCTACTGCTCCAGGTGGAAGCAGACCTTGGCATCATCCACATGGCACTGGTTTTAGGTGCATATAGAATGTAAGAGTTCTGAGGTTAAGAAGGCTCCCACCTAGATTTCAGAAGGCCTGGGAGGCCAGACAGTGTGCCCCTGAGAGGGCAGTGTGTGAAGCTGTGAGTATGAAGTGAGAGGGGAAGTGGAGACCCCTGAGTTTGGAAAAGCCAGGAATGTGGATTGCCTGAGGAAAGCTGCAAGGAAGGAGCAAAGTGGGCCCAAGAGAGAAGCTGTGGGAGCTGTAACCACTGGGTGTCTGGGTGTTCCCCCTTTGCAGCTCACAATATGCCACAGATTGCTTAGGATCCTGGACATGGAACTACAGGACATAATGTTACCTCTGCTAGATTTTGGACTTGCTTTGGTCCCAATGCTTTGTATACCTTTATTTGTACCTTTTGTAATGGTAATGTTTATCTTGTACCATTGGATGTTGGAAGTGTTTAACTTTGTTTTCATGTACAGGGGCTCACAGCTAAGATTTGCTACATATCTCAGAGGAGACTTGGGACTTGGACTTTTCAGCAATGCTGAACCATGAGGACTTTGGCAACTCTTGCAAATGGACTAAATGCCTTTGCATAAAGGGATGGGCATGAGTCTTTGGTGTGCCAGAGGTTAAATGTTATGGTTTGTGTCTGGATGTCCCCAAAAGTTTCATGCAGTCATCAAGCAGGCATCTACAGTTATGGTTGATTCATGGTCCAGTATTGGAATTATGGATGTGAATGCTACACCTGCCTTGTGGCAGATCGTTTGCATAAAATTTAAGGGAGGGAAAAAGGCTGCCTGACACTCCTCCTCCATTTCACTCTTCTTGCTCTATTATCTTCCACTGTCGTGAACCGTTGCCCTCTGCCATGTGCCACTCTGCCTTAGAGCCAGCCAAGTATGGACTGAAACCTCTACAACTGTAAGTTAAATAAACCTACCCTTCCTTAATTTTGGGCATCAGATATTTTGTCTCAGCAATGAGAGAGATGAAACCAAGACAATGGTATTGGCAAAAACAAACAAACAAACAAAAAAACAAAAAAACCAACAGACCCAGGATCAATAGAATGGACTGGAAGGTTTAGCCACAACCACAAACACATTCAGCCAACTTCTTTTTGACAAAGGGGCCAAAGAAGTTCACCAGAAGAAAGATAGCCTCTTCAATAAATGGTGCTGGAAAAACTGGCTTACCACATGCTGAAGACTGAGTCTAGACCCATGTCTATTATCATGCACAAACTCAAATCAAAATGGATCAAAAATTTAAATGTTAAAACAGAAACACTAAATGTTCTGGAAGAGAAAGTAGGTAAAAATCTTGAAGACATAGGGGTAGGTAGAGAGTTTATGAACAAAAACTAAATTGCACAGGAAATACTTCAAAGAATCAATAACTGGGCTCTTATCTTATTGAAAAGTTTTTGAACATCTAAAGAAATCACCAACAGAGTAAAAAGAAAATACACAAATTGGGGAAAAAGTTTTAGCTGACTATCCCTCTGTCTTGATTACTTTTTTCTCATTGCTGAGACAAAATACCCAGCACCCAAAATGAAGAAAGGAAATGTTTATTTAGCTTACAATTTGTGGAGGTTTCAGTCCATACCTGGCTGGCTCAGAGGCAGAGTAGCACATGGCAGAGGGCAAACTGTTCATGGCAGCAAACAACCAGCAAATGTGTGAATTGCAGGCAAGCAGCCTCTTTCTCTCCTTTACCTTGTAAACAGCCTGCCCCCACCCAGGGGCCGTGTAGCTCTCACACAGTCTCCACGCCCTCCTCTTCCACAGGCTCAGGATGTATACAAAGTAAGCACCCTGGCTTCCTGCTGAATCACTCAGTTAAACCTCCAGACTCCCCAAGTTGACACAATGTATCAACCATAACACCCTCAAACAAAGGACTTCTATCTATAACATATAAAGAACTAAAAATATCAGCCCCCCCAAATTTAAAGACCTAATCCAAAACTGGGCATCTGAGATGAATATACACTTCTCAGATAGAAATACAAATGGCAAATAAAATATATGAAAAAAGGTTCAACATCATTAGTCTTTCAAGAAATGCAAATTAAAACAACATTGAGATTTCATCTCACCCCAGAGAGAGAATGGCTATCACCAAGAAATCAACCAATTACAAATGCTGGTAAGGCTGTAGGGTAAAAGGAATACTTCTTCACTGTTGGTCGGAGTGTAGACTGGTGCAACCACTGTGGAGATCAGACTGGAGATTCCTTAGTAAACTAGTGCTAGAGGTCCCATTCAAATCAGCTGTTTCCCTTTTGGATATTTTTCCAGAAGAACTACAAACATCATACAACAGCAATATATGTGCACCCATGTTTATGGCTGCTCAATTTGTATTAGCTAAATCGTGGAAGCAAACAAAATGCCCATCAGTTGAGGAATGAGTAAAAAAGATGTGATGTTTTTACATAATGGAATATTACTCAGCTATAAAGAAAGATAAACTTGAGGCTTTCATAGATAAATGGATGCAACTAGAGTCCATACTCATAAGTGAAATAAATCAGACCCACATGTATAAATACCATATTGTCTCACTAATGTAGGAACCTGAAAGGGTGCATAAAATCTGAAGGGTATAGTGGATATTGTGAAAGGGAAAGAAACTTCTCAAAGAGAAGGAACAACTGGGATTAAGGAAAAGAGAAAAAGAAGGAAGGGAAAATATGTAATTTGGGGGGATGATATATATGTATATATGTGTATACACACAAACACACAGGATAGCTGAGAGAGTTATACTACTGACTTCTTTACTTTATTGAAAGGAATAGTTAATATTTAATTGGTTGATCAATCTTATATACCTGTATTTGTTTAATTGTGTAACCAATTTGAAAATAACAATATGTAATACAACAACAATTGTTAATTTCCTATCACCTTGTCTGAAATTCTGTATTGCTTCTATTGTTGGGTGTTGTTTTGTTTATGTCTGTTTGTTTGTTAATGTGCTTTCATTCTTTTATCTTTAAAATAAAAAAAAACTAAAGAATTGCAGGTCAGGTATACAGTAAATTACAAATTTGTTTTGTGGAACTTTGAAGTAACATATTAATTTTAAAGATGCTAGAGTGCTTTATTACCATCCTACATGAGAGGAAGAACATTCAACAAAATATATGAAATTTATGCTTCAAGTCCCTGGGGTTTCCACTCTGTGTAAGTGAAGAAAAATCTGTGTGTTTTACTCTGCTGAATGTTTACTTATCACAATATACAGACCACACTCTCTTTTTGTAAAAATGCTCATGAGTAATTGAAATTAATAATTATATTAAGAAAAGCATATCATTTAACCCACCAAATTAGAATAAGGATTTACTTGTTTGAATAATCTAAGTGTGACATTTGAATCAGGTACATCGTGCACATCTTCCCTCCCTGCTGAGGGACACGTGCACTTGGAAGAACAGACAGATCTTGTTGTTCTCTGATAAGGTCAGAGAAGCTTAGCCAGAATGTAGTGATGCTTAAAGCTCATTGGTTTTGCCTATGGACAAGGCTGTTACCATGACTACAAAGCAGCAGTTGCTACGGCATCCACAGGCTCATCTGATGTCAAGGCTTTTGGGTGGCCCAGCACAAAACCTATTCCTTTATGTTGTTTTTAAAAAGTCTCTCAATAAGAGTACACAGTTAAAATAATTCCAGCTAAGCAAGGTTTCCTATATTTTTTCATGTAAACAAAAGGGCTGTTCTAAGTGGGGGTAAATGATTGGAAACAAATCTATTTCTCCCAATTCGTCCATCAGAGAAATAATTTGGAGTTGAAGGGAGAAAATGCATATAACCAGTGTTAAAGTGTTGCATTATTATCCATCTTCTAAGTGTAAATTTTTTTGGAGAACTTTTAAGTAGCTTCACAAAAGGCTATAAATCCTTCAGACTGCAAGGTCTATAGCAGCCGACTCACTGATACGAATCAGAAGTGTTACAAAGCTGAAAAACAGTCACAGGATGTGACAGTGAGACAGCTCATCCATGCTCTTACCTCCAGAAGAGCCTGTATCGCTTAATTATGGACGGATGGCAAGAGCAAATGTGGCCTTTTTGTTGAAGTCGTATATGAGAATATCTCTCAATGTTGAGAGAGAGAGAGAGAGAGAGAGAGAGAGAGAGAGAGAGAGAGAGAGAGAACCCATAGTAGGATCTTAGGTTAGTTTTTAGGTCAGCCACACTGTTTTACTGCATTATTGATTTATTAACAAACATTCATTGAGACTTTTGAATGTTAAGCCCCTTCAAGACTGGATGCAGTAACTGGGGATATAGCTCAGTGGAATAAGCGCCTGCCTAGCAAGCGCAGGGTCCTGAGTTCAATTCCCAGTACTGCAAAAAAAAAAAAAAAAAAAAAGACTGGATGCAGTGCTGTTCAAATGTTACTGAACACGTGCTTTTGTTGGTGGAGGGGGTGATTAAGTACTTTCACACATTGCTTCACTGAGTACCTACACCTTTACTATGAAGTAAGTAATCTGATTTTCGTGTGACAGATAAGGGACTCCAGCAGTTAAAAGCAAGGTCATATAGTAAATGGTTGATCTGAGTTTGGAATCTCTGCTGGTGTGATGCCAAACAGTAGTGTTCTTCATCTGCTATGATATGCTTCCTCAGGGATATTGCTTGAACAATGAATATCCCCTTTTATTAAATAAGGCTTAAGAGCCACATGATGGGAGGGTTCACAGCATTTCCTGGAAAGCACTTGAAAGATCTTCCAGTTCTGACCCAGATTTATTCTCTAGTTATATATCAACAGACAGAATTTCTCTGCTAACACATAACTACCTTCTAGGGAAGCACTTAAGTTAGATAATTGCTCCATTTTTGAATCTCTGTACTGGTAGTAAGATCTGATATCCAGGATTTGTCCCAGTTGTCTAGGCCCTGTTGGAAACTCAGCCAGTTGTACTCACAGTGTTGCATATAGCCTAGGTGTGGCTGGAAAAAAATAGAGAAGCTCTTAGGAGTAACATTGTCCAGAGCTATAAAGTGTCTAATATTTGACCTTACTTAGAAGAACATGGTTAGCTAGTCACAGTTCCTTGGATGCTGGTAGGCAATGATATTTTGGTTCAGAATTCAGAGAAGGTTTATTACTCACCACCATAATGGTAGCTAGAGGATCAAGGTTGATGCTGGTTGCCTCAATTCTGGTTCCCATGAAGGAATGTGAAAAGACCCAGATGATATCCACACACACAATGGCTTGTGTTATAGGAGACAAACCATAAGTTTAAAGAACTGGATGTTTTATAATCTACAGTTAATTCTATTTGACATTTGTCTCAGAGGGAAACAATATTTCTCTCTTCCAAGGTGTTGCTGGATAAATATGCTTTTTAAGTGTCTTAGTTATTTTCTCTCATTGTTATCACAAAATACTCAACACCCAAAGTTAAAGGAGAAAAAGTTTATTTCAGTTCAGTTTGCAGGGGGTTTGGTCCCTAGTCAGCTGGCTCTAAGACAAGGCAGCATGGCAGAGGGGCATCAGAGAGGAGAAACAGTTCACAGGGTGGCAAGTGAGAAGGTAGCAAGCAATAGGAAAAATGAAGCAAGGTTCTCCTTCCCTTTTATCCCATCCAGGCTACAAGACTTTTGGATGGTGCCACCCATACCCAGGATGAGCTTTCCCACTATCCACACCCAGAACTATGCTAAGTCAAGTAACAGACTAGTTTAGTACCGCACACCCTTCATCCCGGTATCACACCCCTAGATTCAGCCAGAACAAGATACAAGCCATAACAAAATGATAATTTAGAAGAAAGGTGGTTGATGTCTCTGTTTGCAACATCTGCTTCCTGGGGGCAGAGTGGGTGACCCACAACAGAGCAGGTTACGCATAGACTGTAACCATTACAGTCTGAGTCTCCACTCTGTGTGCCTGGTGCAGACAGGAGATTCTCACTCAGAAGACCCACAAACTGTTCTCACTGGGGTTCACGTGTGGGCCCTCCCTGATATAAATCAGACCTGCAAGTGTAAGCAATGTATTGTCTCACTAGTGTAAGAACCTGAAAGAGTGAATAAAAACTAGGAGGTATGATAGACATTGTGAAATGAAAGGAAAATGCTCAAAAGTAATGGGTAACTGGGGTGTTGGGAAAGAGAAGGGAAAGAAGGGGAAATTATGTATATACAGGGTAGCTAACAGTTGTACTACTGTCTTCTGTTGCTTTACTCAAAGGAACAGTTAATGATTACTTGTTTGATCAATATTGCACGTCTCTGTTTTCCTTAGAAACAACTTTGAGGATATCAGTAGCAATACAACATTGATAATTTCCTACTACTTTGTCTGTAACTCTGTATTGCTTGAATTGTTCTTATGCTATTTTGTAAATGGATGTCTGTTAATATGTTTTCCTTCCTTTATTTTTAAAACAAATTTTTGAAAAAGAGGTATAGAGACAAGAAAACTCCATTGATAATTACACCCCAATAATTTTCTCTAAATATACTTATGGTAAAATGACTTAAGACCACAATCTTTTTTACTGTTTTCAATCATTTTCAGTTAGCCATATATTACTGCCTCGTACTGAATTACAGACAAGAATTTTGTTCTGTGTTGTATGTATGTCATGTTATTCAAGTTTTATTTATTGTCTTAGTCATTTTCTTGTCTTTGAAATGAAACCTTGACCTTGACAAACAACATGAGGAGAGGTTCATGTTGACTCACGCATTCAGAAGTGTCCATCTGTCATTGGCTGACTCCAATGAAGAGCATCATGGGGGAAGTACCAGATATAGCAAATGTCATCCCAAGGTGACCAGGAAGCAGGTGCTATGGCAAAAATAAAAAACCAGGTTGAACTCCACAGGAGATCAAAGAACTCATTCAGAACAAATGGAATTTAATTAACTTTATTAAAAGAATTGGACTAGTCGTAGCTCCCCATTATCAATTTTCCAGTCAGGGAATGTGGCCCCCAACTGCCTTTGTTCCCACCTTATATACATTTTTGGTTTCCATGGTAATAGATTGGAATGTTTAGGCCTGGCCACAGTTGTTTTCCTTGTACCACGTGACTGGGTCAGGCTCTGGCCACAATGATATATACTTTCTGTACTCTGTTCTATATGTCCCCCTTTATGGTGTTTATTAAGGGTCAGGGGAGGGGGTGAAAAACCCAGGCAAGGAGGAGAATTCCAGGGCAAAGTCAGGACTGCAAAGTTAACTTTATAACCCCTCCAGGATGTTTCTCAAGACACATTTTGAGGCTTGTATTAAGACTAGACTTATTCTATCTTAAAATGATATGCTAAAAGTCACCGTCCCTTACACAGGGAAAGGAAGAGCCATGTGTAAAAAAGCACCCTCGCAGGTCGTGTTCCCAGTGACCCAACTTTAGCCAGGCCCCACCTCCTAAAAGAGCATCCAGCTGTCGAGCTCATTACTGCAGTAATGTGGTGATGAGCATCACACTACATGATCTAGTCACCTCCCCAAAACTCAGCCCTGAACACATGAGGTTTTGGGGAACATGGGGGATCTAAAGTGCAACACTAGTACGATTAAATTTTTAAAAAATTAAAATGTAGACCTTTATGTCCATTTCTAATAACTTTCTTTCAAGAGTGGAAAAAATATACTATCCACACTGAGCTTTGGTAAGTCTCCTAAGTGCTTTTCTACATCTTTTGTGCCTCTCTTATATATAGTATCTGAACTGGCAGTAGTGGTTAACTATTAATGTAATTTAATATTAACATATGTTAATTAAACATTAGGGGGTTACAGTGTGATATATCAATTCATACATACAGTGTACAAGTGTACATTGCTCAGACCCAGCCTCCCTATGTTTATCCTCCCATGATGTCTCCCCCAACCTCTAGTAATCATCATTTTATATTCAGGTTTACTCTTTTCATCTGAGAAACTGGACAGAGAGGTTAAGAAACCTGACCAAAGCATAACAGCTAATAAGCAGTACAGCCAGGTATCAAACTCCAGCAGTCTGGTTTCTAGATCTTACTCTTACATTATAGTGTCTACACTTCCGTTTCCTCTATAAAATAGTCACAGTGATTCTACCTCAGCACTGTAGAGATTTAAGTGAAAATATGTGTAAAATACCAGAAGAGCATTGGTATAAGGAAGATCATCTTTAAAAGCTAGACTTTATAATTATCAATGGTAAGATTTTTATTCTTAAAGTATATTAACTACAAACTCAGTGTCAGTTACAGTTGTGAATATTATCTTTCAAAGTGGTTGTCCATGGTATGTTTTAATGCTAAAGTGACTTATACAAAACGTAACTCTGGGACATAGTCCCTCCACTGATTGATGTGTGCTCTGGGGGTAGCTGATATTACTGTAGGGTGGTATTTTCAAAGGTACTAAGTCTCAGCATTCAATATTTTTAGTCTACTGGCCTTTTTTCCATTCAATATATTGGAATATCATTAAGCAAATGTACATATCTATGCTTGATAAATACATATCTATAAAATTAGAGTTTTTTAAAAATGAAAAATCTTGGAGTACTCTAAAATAAGGTTGAGGGCTGGGGATATAGCTCAGTGGAATAAGCGCCTGACTAGCAAGCGCAGGGTCCTGAGTTCGATCCCCAGTACCACCAAAAAAATAAATAAATAAAAAAATAAAATAAAATAAGGTTGAAATGTTTCTTTACCACATACATATTTGCAAGCTCCATGCAGTTTTTTTTTTTACTGATGAACAGAACTCAGTTCCTTTTAAACTCCTATCTAAAATTTCCAATTCCATTGAATTGATCTACCTTTAAATGACTGAAGATGACTCAACAAGGTTGAAATAAAATACAGTCTGGTTAGTTTGTGAACACCCCACTCATTATTTCACCAAACTTTGTTGAGACTGATGGCGTGCTTTTCATTCCTTTTCCTCCCTTGAAAAAGGGGTAGGATATTTCAGATGTCAAACTGCCTGTTTCTAATCTTATTGTAAGGTTATGACACTCATTTATACTCATTGCTGGTTTTATATGCTTCTTTTCATTTTTCTCTCCAGGATAATTTATTTCCCCAGCGAAGTAGGCCCATATTAAATATCATGGATAAAATGCTCTTTGCTAAGCAGTAAAGACAAATGCCAAACACAGAGACACGGATACTTAAGCTATAGAGAAGGAAAGACAACTATAAACAAAAAACTCAGAACATTCAGAGAATTAGGAGGAAAACAATATTAATAGTATCATGAAAGTCTAAGGCAAAAGTATTTATTTGTTTTAGTAGTGAAAGCTGGTTGCTGTGAGAATAGAGAAAAGAAAGAAAACACAGTGAGTACATTCTCTCTTTTGAGGTATTTGCCTATAAAAAAAATGTATTATCCAAGATGGTAGTTTTCGCGGGTAGTAGAATGAAGGAGTTATAATTTGTATCATATATGTATACACGTGTATTTAACATGAAACTTGAGCATGTTACAAAATTTCCCCAAATTTTATGACCTTTCTTATATGAAGTAAGGACCTATATAGACTTCTGTTTCTCAGTAGAACATAACAATTTGTGGTAAGTGAACATTTTTGTTAACATCAAATAAAAAAAGCCAGATAAATTGAAAAAGAAAATTCATATTCTTATATACATCAACAGTCTCTGAAAACAATAAAAACTAGAAGAATTTACATTTCTGAGAGGGTAGACCATTCAAATTTAGTCTGAAGGAATCTCTAGATTTTATTTTTACTGTAAATATTTATGAGCAAGGGATAAAGGTTGAATATTAGTACTAAGTGGCAAAGGTCATTTCTGATAAAAAAGAAACCAATAAAACTTTTAACATTTGCACAGGATTACTATGGCAATACTTGAGAATTGGTAGGTTGTCAGGCACATTATTGATTGCCTATTCAAGATGCTGATTTAATTTTAAAGCTTTATAGAAGGCTTAGGTCCAAAGCTTCTGGAAAGTAGGGTGAAACCTGTAGCTGCATAAATCAATGAACTATGTGGAAGGATGTCTGAACTAAATTGTCTGCATAATTTCAGGGCCAAGGAATCACAGACCAGCAGAACGTAAATGGGACTCTTGAAGGAAAACTTTCTAGGGACAGTGGAAACCTAGAGGAAGACTGGATTTTGCCAAATTTTATCCTTGCCCCAAGGCACCTCAGTTTTGGATTGGATTATGTTGATTACTACTCTATTTGCTTATTAGAGGAAAGACTGAACTCTGTCTGGGGGATAAAAAATCATCCAGAAGCTCTATACTCTTTGATACTCAATGTCTGGAATATGATAAAAAACCTAGATGAGATAAGACCATTTGTTAATACCAAGAGAAAAAGGAAGTATACAACCAAAGCTGATCTACGGATGATTCAGAACTTGAAGTGGACAAAGATTTTAACATAACTATGATTAATATCTGCAAAAAGCAGAGAAAAAGATAGAGAAAACATATGGCAAGGTAAAGATTCACTTAGAACTAAATTCTATAAGAGAAAATAAAATGCACATACCAAAACTAAAAAATTTAGTATCTAAAATTTAAAATTTAGTGACCATACTTAATAACACAGTAGAAGACTAGATTAGTAAATGAAGTACACACAGAGAAAATATGTAGAGGACAATGGCACAAACACATAAGCATCACGTGAGCTATGCTTAAAATGATGAT
This sequence comes from Dinomys branickii, assembly GCA_004027595.1. NCBI lineage: Eukaryota > Metazoa > Chordata > Mammalia > Rodentia > Dinomyidae > Dinomys > Dinomys branickii. Next base: position 5,374 of record PVLD010026263.1, on the reverse strand, counting down.
ATATTTATAATTATGTTCACAGACTGAGGCAGAAGCAATTTTGAAGCAAATAATAGTAAAGAAGTTTCCAAAGCACATGAAAGATCTCAGGTCATAGAATCAAGCATCTCAGAGAACCCCACCTAGCAAACATACAATTAATCAATTGATCAATCAGTTATTAACCAAAGCAGATAATACTAAGGCACAAAATACTCAGACTGACTAAAAATCAGAACTATATCTTAGAAATGACATAGGAAAAAGCCAATCTTCAAAGAAACCACAATAATAGTGACAATTTACTTCCTAACATGAATGATAATAAACCAGATACCACCATGTCTCCCATAAAGACAGAAACTGAAAATCTGTGGTTGATTAGGCTTCATATAAAATGACTTAGATCCTCCCATATACCTTAAATCATCTCTACATTATTGCAAATCCTAGTACAATGTAAAAGTAAAGTAGATTGTTGTGTTTAGGAAATAATGATAAGAAAAGTTTTGTACAAGTTCAGTACAAACAATTTTTTGGAACATTATCTGTCCACATTTGGTTGAGTTTATGGGCACATACTCACAGATATGGAAGGCTGACTTTACTTAAAATGAATATGACTTACTTAAATGACCTTTAAAGTGCTAAAAGAAAATAATTGCCAACCTAGATTTCTACAGCCATAGACAATATCCTTACAGTAACTTCTGAGTTATTTTTGTCATCAATGAACTTCATAAATGCAGTGAAAGGAGTTCTTTAGGCAGAAGAAAAATGAACCTAGATGAAGACAGAAATATCAGTGAGAAGACAGAATATGGTAAATGTAAATGAAATCAACCCTAAAAACTAATTGTTATGGTTTGTGTCTAGATGTCCCCCTAACCCCTCATGCAGTCATAGTTTTTTTGTTTTGTTTTCCCCAGAGGTGGCTGAATCTAGTGTGTGTGATTGATTTGTAGTGCAATGCTGGATTAAGTGTGGGTAATTCCTAGCTTAGTCTACTGATTGGATTGGCACCGCCCTAATCCCTGTTGACTGCATACAATATAAGGAATAGAAAGAGTCTTGTCTCACTCTCCCTCGTTGCTTTTGCTGTCTTCCACTGCCACAAACTGTTGGCCCTCTGCCATTCCTCCCTGCCTTGGAGCAAGCTGATTATGGACTGAAACATCTACAAACTGTGAGCTAAATAAACCTTTTCCCTTTAATTTTAGGTGTCAGGTATTTTGTCTCAGTAATGAGAAAAGTAACTAAGACATTAGTATAAAAACTAATATTAAAATATTTCATGGTGATTGAAATGTATATTGTACAAAATACATGACAATAACATAGAAATCAGGGAGACAGTAAAGAGATTCAAAGTAATCAGCTGTTTTAGCCTTATGAGGTAAATGGTAGAAGTAACTATTTGCATTGTTATCAAGGTTGCATCAGGTTAACTCAAATTGTGATTCCCAAGGCCCAGTGAACATCTCTGATTTTGTACTCATTGTTACCTTTCCTTTGACATTGCACATTTAACCTTCTGGCATAGATCCTTCCACTTCCATATTCTAGGTAAATTTTTCCTGACCATAATCGAGGTCAAAGTAGGCATAAGTCTTGGTATTTTACCTGCCTTCAGAGTAATCAACTCTTAGAAGGTCGACTTTGTGGAGTCCAATTCCTTTTTAGAAGGTAGAGAAGGACCATCAGTTATCGTCCAGCTATGTACTGCATCATCTTTTTCCTACAGTGCCTCCGTTCTTTAAAGCATTAAAATATTTTATTTTAGTTAAGTTATAATAATAACCCTCATTATTCCCCATCTTTACTTCAATCCTCAAATCGGTGGGCTTCTTGCTACTTTACAGATCTAAGGAGTAAGCAATTTTACTTACCTCTAGTGTCTTTTCTTTCAAATCAATGTTTGCTTTGAACAAGGAAGAACATCTTCCTAGAGATACTTCCTAACCTCTTCTACCAGTTCTAAGGTTTGTATGAGCCTGTGTTCATTTGTTAAGAGTAATAATTTATTTTGTTACCTGTAGTTTGCTTGTGAACAAAAAATTATCTTCCCCTACATATATTTTCTTTTTTTTTCTTTTGAGATTTCCACTCATTTCCTTTTCTTTTTTTTTTTTTTTCTTTTGAGCTTTCTACCCATTTCCTTTTCTCTCAAAAGCAATGTTCCCACTTGCTTATGGGGTAATGTTCCAAGATCCTCAAGAAAGCTTGAAACCTCAGACAGTACTGAAACCTACATATACTATGTTCTTTTCCTACACATGCCTGTGATCAAATTTAATTTATAAATTTTGCACAGGAAGTATGTAACAATAACTCATAATAATAGAACAATTATAACAGTAGTACACATTATATAAATGTTGTCTCTATCTCAGAATACACTGTTGTCCTCTGCTTAGGCTTCCTGTGCTGCTAGGAGCTGACGCAATGTCTGCATGATCAGATGAAGTAGGGTGAATGGAATAGGCATTCTGACACAACATTAGGCTACTAAGTGTTACCTGAACACAGTACATGTTTTGCCACAACAGTTGATCTGATAATAAGGAAAGCTAGTGAATGACTGACTAGCAGGCAGGTAGTTTGTGCAGTGTGGATACTCTGGACAAACAAATGATCTTCTTTATGGATGTACTGAAGTGGGAAGGCATGAAATTTTATCATACTACTCAGCATGGCACACAAGTTGAAATTTATAAACTATTTCCTGAATTTTCCATAGCATATATTTTTGAACCTGAGTTGACTGTGAGTAACTGAAAAGGGGGGAGGTAAACCATTTAAAAGATTGGTAAATTAAAGACTCCAGCCTAACTGAGTCGTTTCAAAATCTCAGCTCCAGTCACTACTGAGTAACTCTGAGAGTGTTTCTTAATTATTTTTAACTTATATATCCTCAACTGTGAAATGACAGTGAAGATAATAACAATATTTGGGATGTGGGCTGTTTCTATTATTATTATGAGAACTTTTCAGTACTTACTCAAGACAAAAAGTAACTTCTCCAGTAAGTGCTAGATGCTGTTCTTGGCTTTCTTCAATTCTTTCTGCTCTGCTTTTAGTTATGTGCAACAATTTTTCTTTACTTATTTCAGTTTAGGTTTGGAAATCTTTCTAAACTTTGGCCAATTTTAACAAAAACTCCTTCTCATATTGATCTTTGTTTTCTACCCCCATGCATTCCTGCCACTTACTGCTCTAGTTCAGTCCTCAAAGGTGTCAGAAAGCAGTTTCATTTTTTTACAGTAAATGAAAAACAATTGCTTTGTGGGGGGTTTGTTCTGCAAATTAACTGTTCATTTCATCTTCCCATTCTTTCAAGAAATATTTCTACACTTGTGCTCTTTCTTTCCCAGCAGGGAAGATAAATTGTTATCTGCTATACGGATGTCAGAGAAATACACAATGCACAGATACTTTGCAGATACAAGTCAAAAGACCATCGATGTGTTTTTGATTTAAAGAAGTTCAAGTGTGTATTTTGATTCAAAGAAGTGCAAGTTTCTTAGATTAGCAAGCTGTCATTCCTGACATAAGCAAGCAGCCTACTCTAGAAGACATAAAATTCAAAACACAATATGCCCTCTGTATCCATGGCTTCCACATATGTAGATTCAATAAATAGTTGATCAAAATGTTTGAAAAAAATTGAGTCTGCATGGAACATACATATACTGTTTTTGAACATACTCCCTCAGTATTACAATATGACAACTATTTTTGTAACAGCATTTGCATTTTATTAGGTATCTAGAGATAATTTAAGGTATATGGGAGGATGTGCCTCGCTTACATGCAACTAACACTTCACATCATGGACCTGAGGAGCATTGATATCCTCACATATCAAAGGTGAAGTTTGATATACAATTTGGTTCTAGAACCAACTCCTCATGCATGCAGTGGGGTGACTGTGTGAATCAGACGTTTCTTACAGTGACAGGAGAATGTTACAAAGCATGGAGTTCTGCCTTGCCCTCACTAGCCATGGAAGAGCTGATGTCCTTTCAGATGGTAAAATTTGCAGAAGAAGACCTCTGAGAAGGGGCATAGTGCAGAGAAGAGCCACAGCAGGCTGCCAAGCTGGAGAGGAAGTTCAATAAAGCTGCACAAGTGGGTGGGTAACAAATAAAGCTGCATAAGAAAGACAGATGTTATCTTCCTACCTGACCAAGCACTAGTCTTAGCACACACAGCTGCAGCGCTAAAGAAATGTAAGTGATTTATTCGTTTAGTGTACACTTTCCAACCATGACTTAAACATTTGGAATTTGCTTTGCCAAACTGAAAACCCTCTCAAAACACTTGCACCCTCCATGTTTACTCTATGAGGGGTTCTGATATTTTTTCATTTCCTTCGTCAACATAGTTTCTTAGAAAAGCCCTTCGATGTCAAGGTCTTCCTATGTGACTCTGGAGTATGTTGACTTTTCTGAGAAATAGAAAGTCACTTTCTTTGAAGTAAGCAAACCAGATATGAAATGATCTTGTTCTTAGTTTACAACATCAACCCCTAGGTGAAGTGAATGGTTCTGTCACCAACTTCTACTCTACAAAGCCAGTCCATTTGATAAGTACCCAATTGCTTTCTTCTTGCCCAGGGGCAGTAAGATATTCTTTTCATTCTAATCAAGTTTAGTATACTGAGAGTCTGTGTGACTCTTATGAAAAACTATTCAGGAATTATTCAACAGATTTCTCTTGTAGACTCACCAACTTTTAACTGCAAAGTTAGTTGACTTATAAACCACTATAAGACAAAGCAATAGTGTTTACATGCATGGATGTACACACACACAAAATCATTTTCTATGTTAGGGAGAAGATAAATATTCTTTAGTTTTAAATACCCGACTGTGGTAGGATATTATCAACTGTGGTAAGAGCTACATGGAGAGGCTTCTTCATTGTTTATAAATTAGCAGTTTGACTATGTAGCTAGCTGGAGAGAATGTACAGAGTAGTTATCCTCATCTCGAGTAGATTTTTAAATTTTATTAGATAGAATAATCCAATGATGTTACGTTAGCAAATAAAACCTGGAATAGCAGTGATTTAGCGTGACAATGACGAGCAGAGTGCAATGCAGTTGTGGTACAAGTAGGAAGGTGAGCCTGGTTTTTCACACAGCCACCCTGGGATCTAGGCTAATAGAAGCTTCCCACCTTACCTCTGCATTGTGGGAGACCGCTGAGAGACCTGTGGTCTGCATCCATCTTGTACTGCTGAGAGACCTGCAGTCTGCATCCATTTTGTAAGCTACCAGCCATCTTAAAAATTTTAGTTTCAGTTTCCATACATGGTCAACTTCCTGTAGTTATATAACATCTTATGTAACATCTTCCATATATGGTTAACTTCCTATAATGATGTAATG
>PVLD010026262.1:0-22436 GCA_004027595.1 Dinomys branickii | reverse complement strand
CTGTAATATCTCGCTCCAAGCTCTTCTTGATTTCATGGTTTCCGTTGAGAAGTCTGCTGTGATTCTGATGGGCTTTCCTTTATAGGTGATCTGTTTCATTTCTCTAGCAGCTTTTAATATTGTGTTCTTTTGCTGGATATCTGGGATCTTGACTATTATATGCCTGTGTGTGTTTTTCTTTGGGTTATGGATCATTGGGATTCTATATGCCTCGATTAACTGTACTTCAGTATGTTTTACCTTGTTTGGGAAATTTTCTGCTATTATTTCAGCAAATATTCTTTTTATATCGTTTGTGAATACTCCTGCTGTTTCACACACTCCTATAACTCAAATATTGTTATGTTTTGCCTCATCGTGGAGCTGTTGGATGGACTTTTCTTGTGTCTTTGATGATATCATGAGATTCTTCCTTTCACACTCATAAGCTGCCATGCTGTCTTCAAGTTCTGAAATTCTATCTTTGGTTTCATTTAAACGGTTTTGCATGCTTTCAGTGTAAGTTTTCAAATCCTGGCATCGTCTTTGGACCTGTTTCATTCTTGGTAATTAATTCTTAAATTGCTCTTGTAACGTTCCCATTTGTTTCCTATTTTCTTCTAGTCTTTTGTCTATTTCTTCTCTATGTGTACAGAACATTTCTTCCATCATTGTTTTCAGCTCGTTTTTTGTCTGAGAGATCATTGCAGGTATGTGGCTTATTTCTGCTTTAAGCTCTTTTATGGCCTGTTGGAGTTGTTTCATTTCGGATGCAATCGTTTCATAACTTACAGCTATATGGCTTCCTGGTTCCCCTGTATCCTCGCATTCAAAACTTGTTCTGGGTGGGGTTGAGTTTTGAGACTGCATTTTGTTCCTCTCTTTTCCCATTTTTGGGTATCAGATTCAAAATGTGGAGCTATAAATTCCACAGGCAGTTGAGCAGGCAAAGGTCTGCTGCAGAGGCTGCTCCAATGATTTCTTCTCCTTGGGAGCATGTCTCTTAAGCTGTCTGCTGAGATTTCCGCTTCTACTCCCTACCCCGAAACCTGGCTGGGGCGCATAAACAGCTCGCCACTCCAGGGACCTTCCAGGCAGGCCACTCAGGTGTTCCTCCCTGGGTGGAGCTCCTTCCCCCCTCACAAATCCCATTGGGGCGCCTATCCAGCTCTTTCGACCCGGGGGATCCTGCAGTCAGTAAAGCTGCTTGGATGTTGCTTGCTGGGTAGAGCTTCTTCCCGACTCAGGAAAAACTGGTCAGGGCACCCAATCAACTCACCCTGGGATCGTGCAGACAGGAATGCCGTTCAGATGTATCTCCCTGGATCGAGCTTCTTCCCGACTGAGACATCCTGCCGACCACAGCTGCCACAGTTCACGCGGCGCAGGCTGCAGGGGCGGGGCCCTGAGCGGGATCCCGGACCGCTGCCCAGATTGGCGCAATCTACCCCAGTAGCGCGTTCTCTGAGTTTACTCTGCTCCGCCGTCTCCAACAAATCCTGATTACAGCCGCCTCCGAGCCGATTGTGTTCAGGAGCTGGAAGGGTCCGTCCGGCCGCAATCGCTGTCTTGGCTGTACGCAGATTGAGCTGAGCTGTGGCCCAAGCGCAGTGCCGATCCCTGGGGCGCCGAGCTCTCAGGATCCGCCCACTTCTCACTGCGTGCTTATGCAGCTGGCCCTTTAATTCTCAGGCCCCGAAGAGCAACACGCTCAGTTGTAATTTTGCATCCACGGACCGGGCACCCGCGCGCAAAGGATTGGTCTCTGGGAGAGTTTTCCTCTGCCGCTCACCTGGTCGCCATCTTTCCGGAAGTCCTCAAAGATCCCTTTGACCAGCATCCTCCCTTGCAGAAGTTCTCAGGTCATGTAGTTATCAAAATGGGAGTGGGCGTCTTACAAAGAGCAACCCAAAGTCGATGGTCAATGCCTGCAAGCTGGTGCAAGTCAATGATTAGGACATCATGTGTGTCGTTATTGGTAGACTAAAGATAGCTTCATTACCAGCCTGGTAGTAGGGCTTTGCACTGAGATCAATAGTGGCGCCTTGCTGATCTGAGTAGGTGGTGAAATGTAAAAGGAACTGGGCAGCAAGGCTAAATTTTTAGGCAGGAACTTGACAAACCCCCTGGCCAAGTAAGCTGTGGATATGTGAGCCCCTCAGCCCGTCAGTCACTAGCCCGCTAACCCTGGCCCCCAGTGTCACCTCAGGAGCTTGAGGCTCCCAACCAATGTGTGGAGGCTTCCTCTCCAATACCTGGGATGCTCTCACTGTTTCTTCCCAACTTCTATAAAATCTAGGATCGACCACATGGAGTCATGTTTGCAACTAGCTTTGTAATCATGTGATTGGCCCAAATTGTTATTTTTCTTACTGGATTCCTACCAACTCCCTGGAGATGGATATATCTTCTGTGTAATCTACAAAGGGGCCATAGGAAAGAACCTCAGTGGTTTTGTGTGCAAAGTGAAAAGCCTCAATGACCCAGGAGGTAAATAACTATTTTCATAATAATACTATGGCAGTATTTTCCTTTTTCACATATGAACACAGGCATTGATGGCATCAAGCGATGGTGAGTAAAACTGCTGGCTTCTTGGCGCCCAGCCATGTTAATGCTCATTTTGCTCTTTACCATCATGAATTTTCAATACATGAGTACATTCAGCTTTCACATACGTTGTCTTAGCTGAAACAGTAAAAGTTATTGATTCTGTTCAATCTTAACTCTAGTGCACTTTTTAAACATTCTGTGTGATGAGCTGGAAGTGCGCATGAGGCATATCTGTGGCAGGTAAGAAGATGATTGCTTTTAGGAAAAGCAGATGTGCAATTGAGCTGCCAGATGAAATCTCCCAGTTTTTAGACTGTGTTTTTACTTGATAGAACAGGCAATAACTGTGATTATGTAAACATGGAGATTTGGCAGAACATGTTCTCAATGATGAACAAGCGAGCCTATTATCTCAAGGAAACAAATGTGTTGCCAGTGGTAAAACTGAAGTTTTTAGGAAGTTTGGAAAACGTTTGTATTGGCCACAGTGAGCGTGACAGTTTCTCAGTATGTAAAGACTTCTTGATGAGATTGGTGGGAAAATCAATGACGATAAATTTTAACATTTTAGTATCAGAAACTCAACCAAAAAAACCAGAAGCCTTGCACAATTAAGTGAACCAGTGTTTTCTCAGTGATCAAAGCATGATGTTGCAAAATCTTGCAGTATAAAAGAATTATTCAAATCAAGTATTAACTGTTAGAAATCAGAATTGAGGCATTTAAAATATTAGTTTATTTAAAGATACTAAGCTGAGACGTTAATATAATAAAGTACAAAAAGTTCACTCGTGGCTGCAGACTCCAAGATGCAGTTAGCTTTTTTAAAGAAAAATTATTTTAGCTGCTACCTTCTAATTGGAATATTTACACTTTTCTTAGAATATAAAATATTCCTCACTTTCATACCTGCATATTTGCATACGACTATACCTCAACCAAAATAACAGTGTTATAAAACACTGAATGGAAAGTAGATGATACCTGCATACCTGCAATCTCAGCTACTCAGGAGGCTGAGGCAGGAAGATTGCAAGTTTGAAGCCAACCTGGGAAATTTAGCAAGACTGTCTCAAAAATAGATAGATACATAGACAGACAGACAGACAGATAGGAAGAATCCAGCTTTTTCTTATGAGGCCACACGGTAAAATTATTTACAAAGATATAAAACATGCAACTGCTCATAAAGTCCATTCAGAAAATAATTTCTTCTTAAAAACATGTTATTTTATACTAACATGTCTTATAAACTGAATTATTGTTCCCACAGTCCATAAGATGAAGCCCTAACTCCTTATGTGACTATATTTGAACATACAGTCTTTAGAGAGATAAGTGAGGTTGTAGAGGTGGGATGCAAACTTTGGTGTTCTCGCGAGAAGGGAAAGAGATGCCCTGGAGCGCCGTTTTGCTTGCACATGCGCATGAACACACAGAAAGAAGGTCGTGCAAGTACACAGTGAGAAGGCAGCTGTCTGCAATTAGCAGGGCAATCTTACTGCAGACCGAAATTGTCAGCACCCCGGTCTTGGATTTATAGTCTCTAGAACTTTGAGGAACTATACTTCTGTTGTTTATGCCATCTAGCCTTTCATATTTCATTATGGCAGACCAAGGCATTTAATGGGTTTATTATTTTTAATGAATTAACTATTTTAAAATTTTCTCAGTTTTCATTTCTAATTAGTGGGTCTGGGTTTAATTGTATAGTGTAATACTTACATGCTAGTAAATTAGCCTGCTGCTCTTTCATGGGTATGGCACAAGATACAAGACCCCCCTGGGTCAGAAACAAAGAACTTTAGTACTCACGGCACAGCAAGTGACGTGAGAATCACTATATTTGCATAGATTGCCTTTGTCCTCCTGTCCCACTGGGTTGATGTCACATCTCCTGGTTGAATGCTGCATAAAAACTTGTTTTGCTTCACAGTTGAAGAACACTGAGTACAGAGAGAATCTACCACATTTATAGAAAATAGTAAGCTAGCTTGCTCTGTGTCTGAAAAAGACATTACTTTATCTCAGGATTATCAACTGTGGAAACCCTGAAATACAGCCTTGCCAAGGGACTCAAGGAGCCTGAGCTCTTTCAGCAGTAATTTGATAAATACCAACAGTATAACACAAACAGAAGCATTTTAAGTTCTTGGTAATTTTTAAGAATGTAAACTAATCTATACCAGGAACCAACAAACTTTTTCTTTAAGGATCAAATGGTACCTATTTTAGCCTTGTAGGTCCTACAGTCTCTGTTGCAACTAAGCTCTGTTGAAGGAATAGTGAGTATGTAAGTGAATGGGTGTGGCCACACACCAATAAAGTTTTATTTACAGAAAGGGAGCACTGCCAGTCCTCGTGGCCCACACCTGTAATCCCAGCACTTGGGAGGCTGAGGCAGGAGGATTGTTGTGAGTTCAAGGGTACCCTAGGCTACAAATTGAGCTCAAGTCCAGCCTGAACTGCATAGCCAGACCCTGTCTCAAAAAGACCAAAAAAAGGGAGCACTAGCCCACAGGCCGTAATTTCTGACTCCTGGACTATAGCATTGGTGCATGTATTTATAAAAAATTGATAAAACCCAAAATTGATATAGAGGAAAGCTCCTGAATACAGAATTAAGCTGTAGTAAGATTTTTGCATGGAGAGACAGGACACTGAGGCTCTTTTTAGGAAGTAGCATTTGCTTGTGCCAGCATTGACTCAGGGGATTTACATCTACAGGCTGAGCCCTGACCCTGGCAGAGTTTTGTGTTTTATATAATCTTTGTGTCTTTGTCCTTATATGTTAGTACACTAACAGACTATAACTTGATTGGGTATAATGTATGATTTACATGTGTAAATAGGAAATAATTATGTCATGTTGGATTTTTTTTGTTGTTTCAAAAAGGCCTTCACTACCTTTTTTCTTTTCCATTTTTTAATTTTAAAGAGAAAAGAACAAAAGCAAAATAACAAAAGCAAAGATAAAAACAAAACAACACAAAAACGATGCAAATGATACAGAATTTCAAAACAAGATGATAAGAAATCATCAGTGGTTGTATTATTGTTACCTTCAGAGCAGTTGCTCTGATTATCAGATGTAGATATGCAAGATTCATCAAACAATTAAACATTACCTTTCAGTTTTTTTCCATTTACTATGATGTTGGCTGTTGGTTTGTCATAGATGGCATTTATCAGATTAAGGTAAAGTCCATCTATTCTGATTTTCTGGATATTTTTTTGTCATGAATGAGTGTTGAGAGCTTGTCATTTGGGGGCTCCTCTTTGTCTCTGTACACCTGGACTCTCAGATGTTTTGCTTTTAGCAAGAGGGAGTAGGAGGAAAGATGGACAGTTTGTCCATAACACAAGACTCTGACCAGTTGGCAGGAGTACAAGCTTTTTTTTTTTTTTTTTTCCGTAGATCTAACATAACCCTCCTGTCCCAGAGGGACAGAGTTGAGTTGTTTGGAGAGTCATGTTATCAGTGGATGTCATGACCCCAGCACCTGGGTCAGTACACCCACTGCTATGCCGATATACTCATGGGCTTACAAGAAGAAAGGCTTAGTTATGTCCGGAAGTCTCAGCCCGGTGCACTGGTGAGGGCCTGCTTAATCTCTATAAAGTCTTTTTGTTGTATTTCTTCTCACAACAGAGGTTCTGATTTTTTCCCTTTGTGGCTTTATAAAGGGTTTTTGCCAGGATTGAGAACTTAGGTATCTAGATTTTATAGAAACCTGCAGCTCCTGAGGAATTCCCACAGGGGAATTGACCTCTTGGTACCATGTGATTAGGGTGAGTTTCCCCTCTGCATTCAGATCCCAGCAGGGATCTTTTCCTGGGAAATGGTCACAGGCATAAGCCTGGAGGTCTAACATTATGGCTGGGGCATTTTTGAAAACCATGGTTGGGCAGCCTAAGTAATCTAGCAATGCTCTTCAGTATTGAATAGGGTCAGAAGGAGCTGCTGGCAGTCAGTCCATGTGGGCTGGTGGGTCTGTTTAATGACTGCATCGAGTGAATCATGGCCTAAGGTTTTTCTGTATATGAAGTGGTGTGATTTTTCAAATTAAGGTCAGTGGTGGTGAAGGGCTGGGATACTGACACTCATTCACCTCTCTGGATTTGTCTCTGTTGATTATAGTAAAAGGGTCCTTGTGTCTCTCAGAGCGGCATGTGTACAATGCCTCGGCAATGCCAGAGAGTTGGGCTGTTGGAGAGGTCTTCCTGATGGGCACCCACAGGAATGTAAGAAGTCAGAATGGGCAGCTCAGAGGAGGCTGCTGTGGGAGGGATCTCTGGAAGCCTCACACTGCACTGAGGGAGAGGCAGAATGGGGGCTGACCAGCTCTGGTGGGGCCTCTGTGGTGGGGGCAGCAGGTGGCAGTGGCACTGGTAGGTGTAGTGGGGCATAGGGAAGTGGGACTTTCTTTGGCTCTGCAGACAGAATCGGTTTATTTGACATTGGCTGACATGTGGAGGGGGCTGCTATGTTAGCCATCATTACCCTGCAATTCTCTGTAATGTAGGTTTTTAGCCTACACTAGGCGACCAGGACAGGACCAAGTTTTATCCAACAGCAATGTCAGGAAACCGATTGGAGTGGTCCAGATCCTCTACAATGACCCTGAACACAGGGCTAACTAGTTCTTTATCAAATGAGCCTTCCGAGGGCCACCCCACCCCAAATGACGGCTAATCAATTCTACAGAATGTTTAGAGTTTTCTGAGCGTTACCTTAATGCCATAGTCATCTGCATATCCCTTTTAAAATGTTAGCATGTTCTCTAGGGGAGTTGGAGTATTCTGCTTTTTACCCAACTCTTCCCCCTAGCAGACAACTTTTACACACGAGAGGAAAAGCGGGAAAGGCGGGCCTGAGATGGAGGGTCCACACACTCAATTTGTCTGTCTTTGCTGCTGTCCTCGTGGAGATACTTCAGGTGCCTCTTAGCACTGGCAGGCTCAGTAATCTCTGGCCGAGATCACAGTCCCAACAAAGTCTGACACTGCCATAATCTATGTGAGGTTGCCATGGCACCACAGATCAAGACTACTACTTTTGCTTTGGCCCTTTTGGTCGGGTTGGAACCTTTTTGCTACTGTCTCATTTAGACACAAACACACAATGATTCTACCCTGCAGCCCAGCACCCAATGCCTTAGAATTGTGGTTTCAGGCAATCCTCGGAGGTGATCAGGCTCCCCATTTTCCTCTTAGGAGCAGGCGTGCTAAAATGAACCTGGGCTATTATCAATCTGATGGGTGATGCTCCCTAAGCTAGTTCCTGGGTCTCACCGGGGTTTGTTTGTTGCATTTGGGAGCTCTCTACCCAGCATACTAGGAGGGGCTAGTCTCTTACAGATCAAGTGGTCTGTTGGTGCCAGGCAAGGTCGCCTTTCCTGGTGTCCCAGGGTTTGCATCCTAGTGATGAGGGAAGTGAAACACTATCTCTGTATCCCAAACAAGCCCCCAAGAAATGTAGCAGGATTTCTGTTTGGAGAGACAGGACACCAAGGCACTGTTTAGGAAGTAGAGTTTATTTGTGCCAGCACTAACTCAGTGCATTCACATCTAAAGGCTGAGCCCCAAGCATAGTAAAGTTTTGCCTTTTTTATAGTTTTTGTCTCTCTTATATGGTAACATATAGCCTGATTGGGTATAATCTATGTTATAGAGCCGTGTTAGAACTATACATGTGTATATAGGAACTAATTATGTCATGTATTTTATTTTGTTTTGAGAGGACCCCCACTACATTTTGGGGGGAAGTGTCCTGCCACAAAGCTATATGGGAGCACTCATTCTTCGAGACCAGTTAGGAAGACATAAACCATTTGGGATAGCCAATCTATTATTATTTTAAAAGAAAGCAATCAGAAAGTACTGATATCTTTCATCTTAAAAAAGTAGACAAAGCTTCAGTTGATCAGAACAACTTCTGTCTCACTAAACTGACCACAGCAAGCAGCACGAGTTTCATGATGGTACCAGTTCCCCAGCACCTTCAAATGCCAGGAGGGCAAAACAGAAGAACCCAGAGAGAGGCAAGTGGTTTATCTTAGTCACCAAGAAACTCCGAAACCACTTTCATAGTAGGCAGTGAGGAAGTTTTTTCTTCTGCAGGAAGACATTAATGCTCCCTCAAGGTTGCTTCATACTAACATGACCCTAAGAACAGCCCCATCAAGTGATGTCAGAGACTCACCTTCTTAGTCTTTCAGTCTAATTGTCAAGAGACAGTTAAAATTTAAGCCAGATGACATCACCTTCTGTTCAAAATCCCCTCTTGCCTCCCCTGTAACTCATAGTAAATACTAAAGCCCTAAGGCTCTCCACAAAGCCTTGTGTTGTCTGGCTCCGCCTTCCCTCTCCACCCACATCTTCCTCACGCTAGCCTTGCCTCCCCTACTGAGCCACCTTTGGCGGATGCCTCCCTCAAGGGTTGCTCCTTTGACCTTCTACAGCCTTTCCTTCCCTAAAGCTTCCCTCCCGGGTGTCTGCCAGGCTGCTGTCTATCCCAGCCTTTCCAGCGCTGCAGCCAGTGCCAGTGCTTTTTCTCCCCTCTCCTGCTTTTCAGTAATGTAGCATTTATTTTACGTAGTGCTTCCTTTTTACTTTCTGTCTCTCCCCTCATAGACTTTAAGCTCCAAGAATGCAGGGGGTTTGTTTAGTGCCTTGGTTACTTTATTTTGTTGCTGAGACAAAATACCCAACACCCCACATTAAGGAAGGCAAGGTTTATTTAACTCACAGTTTGTGGAAGTTTCAGTCTATAATCAGCTGGCTCCAGGCAGGGTGGCATGGCCTAGGGGTAACACTTTAAGGTGGCACAAGACAGCAAAAGCAGCAAGAGCAAAAAAAGGGGGGGGGGAGCAAGTCCTTTTTCCCTTCTTATATTGTATATCGGATTGGACAGATGTGTAACAAAGAAACACATAAGACAATTTGTTTGTAAAATCAGAGTGCACTCAGATATATTTGGCCAAACCATAACTCTCATATTTTTAAGTTTGTAATTATAAATAGACTAATTTGAACTTCTTCCCTCCACTGCCCAGGGTTTCTGAGAGGAAATCGGAGGAGCAAAATGGGCAGTTTCTGGTTTCTCCCTATTCTTATGCTTGTGGCTCCCAGGGGCCCTTTTAAGAATCTCTGAAGTGTCTAGACCCATGTGTGTGGGTTTTTATTTTCCTGAACCTTTTAGATAGAATTGGTACCTCCCCAAACACCTCTGGTGGTGGTGACGGACTCCTTCATTTTAGGACTCTGGTTCCTGGCTTGTCAGCTTTTCCCACACAGGCTCTGCTTTGTGGTTGGAAGCCTCTGCTGGGAACAGTGTTTTTCTCTGTGCCTGAAGCATGCGCTGCTGGCTATAAGCTCCATAATGGATTTAAGATTGACTGAACTGAAGTCCAAGTTGAAAAGCCCTCAGAGGAAGCCATTTTTTCTCTGTCATGTGCCTGTTTAAGGTTTTCTCCAACTGTCTCCCAATTATCAACATCTAGGGCACCTGCCTGAGAAAACCATGGATTACATTTGGTTACTCTTATAATATTCTTTATAAATCTTTTGTTGACACATGAGCTGCCAAGCATTTAAGCAAGCTTTGGAGCATTTATGTGTATTTTTGCTCCTCAGCTGATACATTTTGCCCTGTACTCTATTCCTGGATAAAAGACTACATCGCTCCTTGCAGCAGGAGTGCTCACCTACCTTCTTTAGGAAGGCTTTTGCTTCCTCTTTTCTCCAAGTGACCCCAAAATTATACTTTTCTCTGAAGTCATTTTCTGTCTCACAGCTTTCCCACTCTGAGTGGTTCTTACTCTTCCAGGCTTTAAAAGTCCCAGTTGAGGACTCAGGTCCCTGTTGCAGGCCCCAGTTATGAGGGACTTGGCCCAAGCCCCCAACCTCCTAAAACAAGTTATGGCAAAGGATTAAATAAAAGAGACAAGTAATATGATTTTGGAGAATCCAGCAAGGTCAGAACTCTCTAGGAGCCAAGACAAGGATTTCTCTGGATCACCCATATTTATTGGCTCTTTCACAATTCAAGGGGTGCAGGAAGTAGAGGGCATGTCTGAGACAAAAGCCCACAAAAATGACCAGGGCCTTGAGAAGTTAGAGCAAAGGCAATAAATCTGGCTAATTAAGAGAACTGCTTGATCTCTGAGGTTGGCAGTTTGTTGTTCTAGAATAGGGAGTGAAAGCCTGTGTCTTTGGCTCCCATAGCTGCGGGGTTATATTGTCTTCAGAACACTCTTGTCAGCAACTTACCTCTCATGCAACCTGATCCCCAATAGGAAGAGGAGAACAGAAGAGAAAAAAGTAATTTATAGACTTTGAAAGATGATTATAGGTTAAATTCCATGATAAAAATTTTAGATATCTAAATTTTAGATAGAGATTATTTTTAGGAATGGTATTAGAAAATGCTGTCTCTTTAGGCCCCAGATGACCCCACAAGAAGCTCTGGATCTGTGGAGAATCTTCCAAGTTCTTCCAAGTTGAGATGAAGGCTGCCCCTCAAAGCACACGTACCAGACATGAGGCCATTTTTGTTAATCATATGACCTCCCAAAGAGGTTTAAGAGCTTAGGTCTGCCTACCATTGGCACTTTCATCAGCTACAGGAAGCCCACCCTTCTTTTCTTTCTTTGTGGTAGTAGGAGTTGAACTCAGAGCCTACACACTGAGTCCACACACTGAGCCCACCTCCTGCCCTTTAAATTTTTTTGAGACAGGATCTTGCTTTAATTGTTCAGGTTAAGGTGGAATTTGCAGTCCTCCTGCTTTGGCCTTTTAGTGCTGAGATAAGAGGCATTTGCAACCATTGGTAGCAATTACAGGAATTTCTGAAATTATGTGTGGCATCACATCACAGGTTTAACCTTGGGTATATCAGTGAGCTAATTTTTTGGGCAAGAAAACCTTGACAATAACACATAAAGATTGATTTGTCACATAATGAGAAGTGTAGAGATGTTAGCACTTGTCTCTTATATTCGCAGTTTTATCCCATGCCCTACAGGTATCTGCTAGATCCAGCCAGCAGGTCTGCATTCTAGAAGCTGATTCACAGAAGCTGTCTCCAATGACTTATGGTTATATACATGTATTTGCAACAGAGGTTAGGAAATGACATTTTTCAGCATGTTGTTTAGAGTTCTGTCACAGAGGAAGAATGGATATTGAGGGTGACAGCTACTGATACACACACACACAGACACACAGACACAGACACACACACACACACACACACAAACTCATTACTAATCTGAGTAGCTGGGCAGAAAGAATACCACAAAACTATCATTCTTTGTTGAAGTGGGTTGGGCTGGGTGATGGGGATGGAAGGCAGAGATTATGAGTTTGTGAAGAACAGTGATTTTAGGAAATTAGTCAGGTAAGTAAGAGGTAAAGAATTCCAACATCAGCAACTAGAGAAAGTAGAGAATTCTCCAGGAATTTAGGGGATGAACTTAAAACCCTGGTGAAATTTTTGGATAAACCATTCCTTTATATGTTTCCTTATTGGGCAGCAATCAACTAGCAGAAACAGACAAACTCAAGGCAAACAGACTTCACATTCATACCAGGCAGAAGGCATTACTTTTGATCTTAGCAAAATTTCAGGTCTACAAAATTTACTAAAAAGTTTCACAGCTGCCTGTTGTAATCCTCTGTGGTAGTTAGTTTTCTCTCATTGCTGAAATAACATGCCTAACGTCAAAAGTTAAAGGGGCAAAGGTTTACTTAGCTCACAGTTTGTAGAGGTTTCAGTCCATAATCAGCTGGCTCCAAGGCAGGGTGGCATAGTAGACAGGCATCACAGAGGAGAGATAGTTCATGGAGGGCAGAAGGTAGCAAAGCAAGCAAGAGTCAACCACAGCTCTTTCTATCCCTTGTATCTTACCCAGGCTACTTAGGGTAGGAAGAACTCACATCCTTAATCCTAGTGTCCTTGATCCTAGCATTATACCATGAATTGATCCCAGTATCACACATTCTAGATCCAGCCACCTCTGAAAAACCTTCACCTATCTCTGCATGAGGCTTTGGGGGAACATCTAGACACAGGCCATAACATCCTCTGAAGTCTAATAGCATAGAAAATGTTATGTCAAGAAGAACTTTCTGCTAGCCAGAGAATATACTCTCATGACTGCAAAAGCTGTCTTCTCATGCCTACTTCTTAAAATCCTTGAGGTCCCTATCCCATGATAATCACAATACTAACTGCTTATATATGTGACATTTTCTTCCATGTACCACTTGTGATAGAACGGGCTTTTCTGCCAGCTCTTGCATTGTCTGGATCATCATAGCAAAGGGTTATGAGGCAGCAAGGTGTACCATTTTAAATGCTTAGCTTGCTGATCCAGACCATCTGGTTTCAAAGCCCAGCTCTTGAGCAAGATTATGTGAGACAGTAGCTCACAAATAGGGCCTGTTAAGAGACATTTCCCATTTGCCAATGTCTGGAGACATCGTTTTCAAAAGTAGGGTGGGCATCTAGTTGGTAGAGGCTACCAAATGTCTTAAAATTCACAGGACAGCCCACAAAGAATTGCCTGGCCCAAAATGTTAACAATGTTGAGAAACCCAACTTTAACTTTTTCCATTTCTTCATCCAGAATTGGGGTTTGTAATAGTGACTAATCATTTTCATGAATTAATTCACTTGAAATAGCATAATGCCTGGTACATAAGTACTCTGTTAATATGAGATGTTATTGGAAAATACAGTGAGTAGCTTTTTAAAAATTCTTACAGTTGGGCCAGGGATATAGTTCAGTAGCATAAGCGCCTGTTAGTCAAGCACAAGGTCCTGAGTTTGATCCCCGGTACTGCAAAAAAAAAAAAAATTCTTACAGTAAAATACACATTGCCATTAATCACTCTCAGATAATCCCCCTCACCTCAAACACACTTACCCATCATGCTGGCCACTTACTGCAGTAGTCCTGGAAAGCATTTTTTGGGACTATCTTTAGTTGCACTGTCATGGCCGCCTAAATTTCCTGAATCATTTCAAAATGTTTCTCTTTATGGTCATTTTGACTTTAGGAAAGAGGCAGAAGTCTCACATATGTGCATGTGAAGAAGGTGAGTGAGGAAATAGCACAAGGCCTTTATGAGCCTTTCTGTTAGATGGCATTCAACAGCAGTCTTCACCATATTTTTTAAATACACCTCATAAAGACGTGAAAGGTCTTCTAATACTGTTTCATCAAGTGACAAAAAAGATGGCATAAGTGTGTTCAAAGCAAGGGGGGTATTTTGTAGGGGATTAATGGCAATGTCTCTGCTGTAATACGTTTTTTAGCTTAAGCACTCACTATATGTTTTGGCCAATCCTTGTATAAATTACCATCCTCACATCAGTCATAGTAATTTGGATATTTAGTCTGAATGAAAAGAACATGGTCTGCTACCTGTACCCACATGACCATGTAAAACCATTTGCCTCTTCCTTTCATTGGATGAAAATTTCTGAAGAATAAAGAAAACAGGGAATGGACTAGAAATCCTTCTTGCTCACAGAGTAAAAGATGATGAATCAATATTTAGGAGACCACCTACTTATCATCCTAAGAAAATAATGTTGTTCTGTTTATGTAAATATATTTTTTACCTTGGCATTGATCTCGTCTCCTCTACTCCCTGCCTTTCCCTCCCTTCTCCCCTCCCCTCCTCTCCTCTCCTCTCCTCTTTTCATGTTCTTGGAAAGTTGTGCCTCCTTTCTTCTCTTTTGGAGTTTTAAATTTTGCAGTCTTCTTTGGTTATACAGGACTTGGAGCCTTTAAACTAATAGAAATCATTAACCAGGACAAAGCGCTGGTATATTTGCAAATAAAAAATTTGTGTTGCCCTTTCAGATTATTCACATAATAACCCAGTAAGTATCTGAAATGTTCGTTTTCAATTCAATAATTTCCAGTTTGTAATTCTATTAGGAAATATTATAAGTCCAAAATCCTAATTTTACTTAGTAAACACACATTCTTTCACATTACAGTGACTTTTATTTTTAATTTTTCAAGGCAAATGCAATAGGCCGAAGTGCTAAAACTATTCGAGAATTTCTAGAAAAGAATTACACAGAAGATGCTATATCAAACGACAATGAAGCAATCAAGTTAGCAATAAGAGCACTGCTGGAAGTAAGTGATAGACGCATTCATAAAAGCATGCGTTATTTTCCTTATCCACTTTTATTTATTAAACAGACTTTTTGAAGAAGTAATCTATGCATGTTAGGAACACTTATCACTGAGCTACACCTTGAGCTACCTTAAGCTGTTCTGATGTGTACTTGTTCTACATTAGGTTGTCCAGTCTGGTGGGAAGAACATTGAACTGGCTATAATAAGAAGAAATCAACCTTTGAAGGTAAGTCATTAACCAGAGAGAAAAAAATGACAATATTTTTACAAAAGTTGAAATGTTACTGATACCTGTAAATCTTCATTGTAAGCATGAGAGATCCATTCATATTCATTGATAACATGATGACTTTTGTTCCTGTAGGTTAATAAACACTAATTTGTATGTGCTTATTTCAGGCAGCTTCCAATCCCTGTCTCTTTGTGAATACTTGGAAGTGCTGCAGTCTCTGTAGGCCTACTTGTTTAGTATATTTTGCTGTAAGGAGCTAAACCTAATTAGTCAGTCTTCTGTTGGGTCAGTGTAGTGTATCCCCATGGAAATTCATTGCTGGCGAGACTTCCGGGAAGATGGCAACCAGGTAGGCAGTAGAGAGAGAACCTCCCAGAGGATTACCCCCCAGACAATGGAATATAGCAATATGAAGACAGAAAGGAGAGAGGTGTGTACCCTGAACCCAAGAAGGATCTGAAATGGGAACTGAAGGCCTAGAAAAGACCAAGCAAAACCTTTCCTGGAGGAAAGGATTGGAGGGCCGCCGTGGCACAGGCAGAGGGAGAAGAGATGGAGAAAAAGGAAGCCACTCCTTCAAACACACTCTTGGCCCAAGCCCTGGTTCTAGCAATCGCAGCTTGAGCTTCGGAGACCCACGCTCATGGAAGCCTCCCGACTCGGCCGGGGGAGAGCGGAATTCCAAGAGCTGGTCCAGGTCTGGAGAGGAGAGGGCACAGCCAGGAAAAGAGGGAATGGCGGTTGGGAACTGTTGTCAAATCCAGTGTGAGGATGAGAGGTTGCAACAGCCACTGAAGCAGAGTCCCCACCCTGTAGCAACCTTCCTAATCAGCACCTGGAGGCAAGGTGGAGCCAGAGCAGGCAGTACACAGCCCACCACACCCAGCTCTATGCCTACCTCCAGGCTGTGGCCTCCTGCCTCTCCACTGTATGGGTGGCTGCCAGTGGGGAGCGGTGGGGTGCATCGGAAGTGACATCAGACCCACAGAAACTCCCAGGGATCCAGCCATGGAACAAACGGGAACTGGAGCACAACAGCAAGAGAGAGCTGCAGTTGGAGGTGGATCACATGACCCCATGCCCTCCTCACTCCAACATCAAGCAGGAAGCATGAACTGAGTTACTGGGCTTCAGCTCCCACCCTGAACTCCCTCTGTGAGCACCTTGAGCCTCGGCGGCCTGCACAATCACCACCTGTTCCTGACAGTAATGGGACGAGTCCACAGGCTTCAGGACTCTCCCCAAACTACTAACACGAGCAACAAGAGTGTCTCCATACTGTTTGCATATATGAACCTTGTATGAACCCATGGCGACCAGGTAGGCAGCAGAGAGAGAACCTCCCAGAGGAATACCACTCAAACATAGGACTATAGCAACATGTGAAGGACAGAAAGGAAAGAGGTGGATATCCTGAACTTGAGAAGGATCTGAAATGGGAACTGAAACCCTCAGAAAGACTAAGCAAAACCTCCTCTGGAGGAGGGGATTGGAGATCTGCCATGGCGCAGTCAGAGGGAGAGGAGAGGGAGAAGGAGGAGGTCGCCGCTCCGGGCACACCCTTGGCCCACGCCCTCGGTTTGGCATCCGCAGCTTCAGCTTCGGAGACCCATTGCCCAACTGCAAGGGGTGGGGAACGGTAATGCTGGAGATCAGGAGGAGGTGGGAGGAGAAGAAAGGGCCTCTGGCATCAAGGCAATGGGACAGAGCCAAAAGGGTCACAGAGGGTGCCCTGATGGGGGCGCGTGCCCTGCAGCTGCTCCGCTGAGGGCCCCGCGGCTGCACCAATGTGGGCCCTGCGGATGATCCACAGTGGGCCCCGTGGCTGTGCCACTGTGGGCCCCGCAGCTGCTCTGCTGTGGGCCCCGCAGATGATCTGCAGTGGGCCCCGTGGCTGCTCCGCTGTGGGCCCTGAGGCTGCTCTGCAGTGGG
The DNA here is from genome assembly GCA_004027595.1 of Dinomys branickii. NCBI lineage: Eukaryota > Metazoa > Chordata > Mammalia > Rodentia > Dinomyidae > Dinomys > Dinomys branickii. The sequence continues at coordinate 5,573 of PVLD010026262.1, read as the reverse complement.
CCCCACGGCTGTGCCACTGTGGGCCCCACGGCTGCTCCCAGTGGGCCCCGCGGCTGCTCTGCTGTGGGCCCTGTGGCTGCTCCCAGTGTGGGCCCTGTGGCTGCTCCCAGTGGTCCCCACGGCTGCTCCGCTGTGGGCCCTGTGGCTGCTCCGCTGTGGGCCCCGTGGCTGCTCTGCAGTGGGCCCCGTGGCTGCTCTGCAGTGGGCCCTGTGGCTGCTCCGCTGTGGGCCCCGTGGCTGCTCCGCTGCTGCTCCGCAGTGGGCCTGGTGGGTGTTCCACTGAGGGCCCCACACAGGGTACCTCATGGACTGGACCTGCCCCCACCCATAGCACGACGACAGGGTGGAGCTGGGTGGTCCACTGTGAGCATATGTGCTTTCCCACATCCAGCCATGGCAGTTTGTATACACCCATGTATGTTATAGTATAGTCTGAGGTAGCTATATCTCTTCCCAAGGTGAGAGTCCAAGGATATAGATAAACCCAGGAGTACAGTTATTATCACAGGGAAGATGACTGATTGAGTGGTAGGGCAACGGAGATGAGGGAGGAGAAAAAACGAGCTGATCAAAAGGGCCATCATCTGTGTAACTGAGTAACAAAGGTGAAGGTAACATTATGTAGGACAGCATCCAGAGCTAATTCCCTTCTATCTTCTCTATAATTCTGTATTTCCTCAGTCGTTTTTGTATTAACAGAAGTGAAGATAACTTTATATTATACAGCATCCAGTGCAAATTCCCTACTATCTTCTCTATAATTTGGTATTTCCTTTAATGTTTTTGTGTTAACTAATATGAAGATAACTGTGTAATACAACATCCAGTGGTAATTCCCTACTATATTCTGTAGAACTTTGTATTTTCTGTATTGTTTATGGCTTTTCTGGTTCATATGTCTCCATTCTTTTGTCTTTAAAATAAAATTAAAAAAAAAAAAAGAAATTCATTGCTGGCACCACATAGAGGGCCATTATTCTTCCTGTTCTTTTAGAGCTTCTGAAATCCTGCGTGTGCTTCCAGGCAATTTGATTCAGCTGGAGTTTTTATAGAATTGCTTGTCCTCCAGTTCGTATCCTCCTTTATACCAGAGGGCTGCACTCCTTCCTGACTGATGTTTTTCGTTGGTTTTTGGTGGTAGCGGGGATCAGATAGAAGGCCTCAAACATGTTAAACACACACTTTACCGCTGACTTGAATCCCCAGCTCTTGTCTGATTTTGATCTGTTTTCTCTACTTTCCACTTGAAAGTGCCGTGAGCATCTGTCAGAGTTACATTTTAATCCCAAGCATCATTTTTCTTTGCAATCAGTCTTAAGATTTGGGTGCCTTTTTCAGTCATTGGGATTAAAATTGCCAGACTACAAAATTAACTACTCAGAATATTGTAATATAGGGTAGCTAAAAACCATTTAAAATGGTTCACTGTTGTTTAGGTAGAATTGTGTAGAGTCTGCTTTGCTAATTAGTACTCTGTAGCTGAGAATGTACTAAAACACTCAAATCATGTACATATACTTTTTATTGGTTTTAATGAAAAACAATCTCTCTCTCTCTTTCTTATCTCTCCTTCTGTGGCATGAGGGAGTAAATTCAGAAACTTTGTACCAAGCTACATCCCCAGCGCTTTTTATTTTTTATTCTGTGATAGGGTCTCATTATGTCACTGAGTTGCCCAGGCTTGGCTTGAATTTGTTATGCTCTTTCCTCAGGTGCTGAGATTATAGGAATGCACCACCATGCCACTTAAAGAAAATATTTCCAGGAGAAATAGTGTTAAAATCTGTGCTGTACAGAGCAGGAGGAATGTTCGCTTGGGAGCTTTGTTGCCATTGTTTAGATACTACTTTTCTACCTTATATTATTTAGCTAACAGATGGCATGTGAGGACAGAATGCAGGAGAATTTCTGCAGATATGAGAAATGGCACGGGGTGATGAGGTCTGTTCCACGAGCAGCCACACATAGCCAAGAGGGTGTGATCGCACAGTGTGGGGATGTGAATACGGGCTCGGTTGTCATACTCGCTGCCAGTGATTTAGGGACATGTGCATCAACACCACAGGGGCTCTGACCCTACGGAAGTCCGAGTTAGCTCTGTCGTGTAGACATACACTCATGTGACGGGTGCACGTATGCAGACATGTGCAGTTATGCGTGTGTTCTTTCTAATGCGTGGTAGGTGGCGTGTGGACGAGCAGCAAAGGTAAACCGTCATTCCGCGTGAGGGTTCAGGACAGGCTGTGTAGGGAGCAGAGAAGAAGGTTTGGAGTTGGTAGGCTGGCTGTAAGTTTAGAGTTGCATGCACTTGTTTTAAGTGTCAGTAGATTTATTTGTTGTACAGGATAATGTTGAACAAGTTATTTTTATCCTTAGTTTTCTTGTGCAAAACTGAGGCTAACAATAACCACCTCAAAGGGTTTTTGTGGTAAGTCAGTAGTAGTATATAATAGTTTCTCATTAAATAGTACTCTTATTCATTTTACCTTTTTAAAACTTGTAAATAAAACCATTCACTCTAACCCGTTATATGTCCACTTTTCTTTAATTTCTTCCTGGGTTCTAAGAACACCACTGTGATGTGATATATATGTGCCAGGAGCAGACTAATACCTTCACTGACAATATAAAAAGATTGCTTATGTTAAGCCAGCATGAATTGGAGGCTTTTTTTTTTTAACTTGTAGATAAAACCATTCACTCTAATTCATTATATGTCCATTTTCTTTAATTTCTTCCTAGGTTCATAGGAACTGGCAAAATTTTTTCTAGTAAGAATTTTCTATTTCCTATAAGGCTTACACCCAAAATGTCAGTCTAATCTCAGGAGCAGGTGAGAGGCAATGGAGAAAGTGAGCAGAGAACTTAATGCCACTTCTTACAGGTTCTCCACTCTTCATGTAAAGCCTAAGAGTGTAGAAAAAGATAAATTTTGTGATCATAGTTGCAGAAAGTCACACTGTTCATATAAGATCTATCTCCCTTTTTTTAAAAAAAAAATTCATTTAAAGTAAAAAGATACAGCAGCTGCTTTTAGCCATAATTGATGATGCTCAAATTCACCAGACCCTAGAGTTTGGTCCCACATATATACAAACATATTATATCTTTTTAACTGTGGCTTCATCTCATGGCAGTTTGTTATAGTAAGATTGAGTCTCCGAGTAATTTCTTGTAGCAGGAGAGTGCTTTCCCAAATGTGGAGTGCAAGTCTCTCCCTCTGGCCTGATGACTGGGAGACTGAAGACACCGTCAGAACAGTCTCCACAAGATTTTGCTTGAGGGTTAACTAAAGCTAAGTATCCAGGGTGTCATGGGTATTTGGGCAATCAGCCTTAAGGTGCTCTCTAGGAGGGTGTCAGGTGTCGTCAGAGTCAGGTCTACTTCTGGTTCATAAAACTAGTTTTGCCAAGGAGTGTCAACATATATCCAGACATAAATTATTTTCTTCATAAAATTTTCATTAGCATTGTATCAGGGTTTATTAAAGAAACAAATGACACAAGATATACAAATGTACAAGAAATTACAAGTTTGGCTTACAGTGGTTCTCTACAGGGTTAGATGAGGAAGCGTGCAGAGGGTGTCTGCACACTGAAGATTGAACAGCCCAGGCCTGGGGCCTGGAGCTCACCACAGTGTCTGTGCAAGTCCGTATCAACGGCTGTTGGGTATGTGATGAAATGCTGATGAATCTACGGGGGGAGGGGCTATGTATCACATCTCAGTGGCCTTACCTCCTAATACCATCGCTTTGGATGTTAAGCTTTCACATAGAAATTTTGGAAGCAAAGAAATACTTAGTTCATAGCATATCAGGGTTTTTTAAAAGACTAAAGTAATAGATAAAAGCCTAAGTAACTAAATTTTACCCGGTTAGAAGACATATTTTACCTCCCCACTTGATAACCAAATAGACAACACATTAATTGACTCTCTCCACTATATTCTCTACAGAATTTCTAGTTCACTTTTCAGTGCTTCACTCTGAAACATAAATATGAACGTTTAGCCAAGGATATTCAGGTATTATGAACACTAAACAAAACAGAAAAAGAACCTAGCCATAACACATATTGTAGGGCTGGGCATGGTGGCGCACACCTGTAATCCTAGCACTCAGGAGGCTGAGGCAGGTGGATCATTGTGAGTTCAAGTCCAGCCTCAACTACATAGTTATTTCAATGCCAGTCTGAATTGCATAGTGAGACCCTGTCTCAAAAAGAACAAAAAACAAAAAACCCCCAAACAAACACATATTGTAGGACCCAGAAGAAATCTTTTACAAAACTAAAAACTATGATTAATAGTCTAGAGAGTGAGAGAGAGAGAGAGAGAGAGAGAAAGAGAGAGAGAGAGAGAGAGAGAGAGAGAGAGAGAGAGAGAGTATTTTTAAAAAGAAACATTCAGAGAGTCCAAAGTGCTCTTTTGAAAAACAAGACTACTATGGCCCGAATGAAAAATTCAGCAAAAAAGATTAGAATAAAAAAATGAAGCCAAGGAAATCTCACAAAATAAACCATGAACACCTAGAGAAGATCAGAGAAAAGATAAGTAATATCAGTGTGTAAGCTCCATTGTATATATAATAAAGAAAAACAGATAAGAAAACTAAAATTATCCTAGAAAGAGAGAGAATTCTTAGAACTATAGGCTGAGTTATGAAGCTCTTAGCATAGTGAAGGAAGCAGAGCAACCATTGGTATTTCATCAAAAAGCTACGCAAACGAGGGACGAAGTGGGAGTCAGGAAGACACACGACGAAGGCACTAGGAAGGCAGGAGGTGATGTCTGAGATGTAGTAAAGAAGGAAATAGCAATGAAAACATAATACAGAATTGTGAAGGTAAATATCAGAAGAAATAGAGTCAACTGGGTATTGGAGGGAGTAGAGGTGGACCAGAGGGTCCTTCTATTTCACTATTTTTTTTATTTTTTTTTTAAATAGAAGTACAAAAACATATTAGCAAACACGCCAATTAGCATAAAAAAATAGTACAATCACAACTGATCTATAGACAAGGTGACATGGTCTCAACAGTGGTTATTGTTTTATCCATTGATATCTTTGAAGTGTAAATATATGAACCCATATACAGACATGCAAAATTGGTCAGACCATAATCCTCTCAACAACATAAAAACACAAAAACCAAACATCCAAAGACAGAAAACAAAACAGGCAAACAACAACAACAACAACAAAAAACCAATAGTTGCTGCTTTGCATATTGATATCTTCGAAGTGTGTGTTCAGGATAATACACACAGACATACAAGATTGATCAAATAACCCGTCATCAATTATTCCTTAGCATTAAGTGATATAATACAATAGTAGAACCATGTTAGCCCTCCTGCATATATGTATATACATATATACATACATACATTTTTGTCTCTTTCTTTTCTCCTTTCCCTCGTCCCATCTGTTCTTTGTTTTTGAACAGATTTCCTTCATGTCTCTTAGTTTATATTCCCACGCTCGGGTTCTTACACCAGTGATACAATGCGTTGCCTGCACATGTATCGCTGATTTATTTCACTTATGAGTATGGACTCCAGTTTTGACC
>PVLD010026261.1:0-22432 GCA_004027595.1 Dinomys branickii | reverse complement strand
ACACACTTCGAAGATAACAATATGTAAAGCAGCAACAAGCGGTGTTTTTTCTTCTGTTGTTGTTGTTGTGGATGTTGTTGCTGTTGTTGATGTATGCCTGTTTTCTTTCTTGTCCTTGGATTTTTGGTTCTTGTGTTTTCTTTTTTTTTCTTTTTTTTCTGTTGCTGAGAGGATAAACTGTCTGACTAAATTTGCATGTATGTGTATGGGTCCATACATCTACAATTCGAAGATATCAATGGATAAAGCAACAACTACTGTTGAGACCATATCACCTTGTCTATAGATTAGTTGTGATTGTACTATTTTCTATGATAATGGGTGTCTGTTTGTCAATATGTTTTTGTACTTTTATGTTTCTAAAATAAAAATAAAAATAAAAATAAAAATAAAAATAAAAAATTTCCAGGCACTAAATTGTAGAAGGCAAATAGGGAAACTCAGAGAAGATACAAAATGGTCTTCAACTGAGACATCACAGAAGATGTAAAAGTCACTTAAAGGGTCTTTCCTCATACTAACTTCAGTCAGACCCAGGGCGCACTATTCCATTGTGATTTACGATGGAATGAAGGCAAGTAGCTGAGTGTGTGGAGTTCAGAGAGGTTGACGACTAGAGAATGAACACAGATCTCTGCATCTGTTAACTTGGGATATCAGTGTTATTAACCTGTGCTTGTGAATGTATTGTAGAACAGTTAATGGCAGGCTAAGTTTTTCCATGAACAACTGAAGGCACTCTGGTATTTACCATCAAAGAGAAAGGTAGGTACACGCTCCACATACGGGCACACAGAAGCAAACTTGGCACTCTCTCATGGAAATTAAGATGCAGGCCATACAGCTTAGCAAAGTAGAAGGCCTACATAGCTGGATAAAGATACCTTTGAAATTAACTCATGGGGTGACTTGGAGGGAGGTCACTTAACACCTCTAAACCTCATTTACTTGTACAGTGGGAAGCATCATCAGTGCTACGATGGATCCTGTTTGCAGCCTCATTCTCTTTAGTCATTTTCCGGTTAGGGTAGCCCTGTGACAGTTCTCAAAAGTAAGAGACAAACAGAATCCATCATTTCCTAACATGGGTCCCACCCTTCCCCCACCTGGAATGCAAATGTGAGGGAGGATGCAGCAGCCCTTCTGTCACCCTGAGGGGAAATAGCCAAGGCAATAGCACATATTTTAGCATTAATATCATTGAACATTTGATCCTGAGTTTGGAACTACCTACCTTCAGACTTCCTGTTGGGTCGGGGGAAAATGTCTGTGTCATCAGCACCAGATTTTCCGCTGTTTGTAGACAAAAGCATTGCTGACTATCTCATAGGATGGGAAGATTAAATGAACTAAAAGGATAAAGCCCTTAGTGAAATGTGGACACAGTGAACGTTAAAGAAAGTGCACGCTGTCCATGCTGGTGCACTACAAGGCCCCGTCCTCATTCACATTCCACCAAGCTCTGAACCTGTGTCTAGCACAGTACTCAGTGGAGACTCCAGAATGGATGCAGTGGAAGAGGAGAGACAGGCAGCAGCAGCAGCTGCCTCGTCTATAAAAAAACATCTGATGTTGAGAAAAACAGCATCTGCTGGGTTGGCAGGATGTGGGAGTTGCAAAAGTTCACCCTGGAGATCTCTAGGAACTGACCCACTGGGCAGAGTTATTGTCTATTTGAAAGTTGGAACATTTCTTCCAAAAATGTTATGTTTTCTTTCAGCATGGGTTTTGTCAAATTCTCTCCCCGCCTTTTTTAAGGAAAAGGAATTTTCTTGTGTTCTTTTTGTTTTGGCAGTTGAGGTTTAGGAATTATTGTATAACATAGATTAATTGAGAAGTATTTTGCTACTATTACGATAATAATAGCTTCCATTTACTAAGCGTTTACTGTTATGTTAGGAATCATTTGGGTGTTTTATAAATTTTATCTTACTATTCAAGAGTGACAAGAATGAACTATTGATACCCTCAGCAGTAGAGATAGATCTCAAAATCATGCTGAGTGAAAAAAAGGCAGGCAAAATGAATGCGTAGTGAGTGATTTGATTGTACAGAACTGCAGAAAGGGCTAACCAATCTATCATGACAGAACGATCAGTGGTCGTCTGGAACAGGGAAGCATGAAAAAGTTGGGACGGAGGGACCCAATGGGACAAGGAAACTTCTAGAGATGAAAGCATTCATTATTTCAATTATGATGATGGTTTTACAGCTGTGTAAATGCTTCAAAACTTATCAAAGTGTGAACTTCTAACATTTGTAATTTATTGTATGTCAGTTGTAACTAAGTAAAACCTTTACAGAGAGGTTAAAATATGAAGAAAAATCATGCTGCTTCTCAGTAGGACAATGGGTAAATGAGCTGTGATTTTGTCACATGATGGGATTCTGTGCAGCCATTAAAATGAATTCAATAGCTGTACACGTGTCAAGACTCTGATTTAAACAGTTGCCAAAGGAAGGTACATGATGATGTAGATTTAAAATTTATATGCACACATTATTTATCGTATGTGTACGTGTGTGTATCAAAAATGTAAAGGTGGACTGGTATATAATGACTTCAATACTCTGGTTCATGAGGAGCAGGAAGGAGGGAGGGATGGAGCTGGGATATTACAGCTCTAAGACCAGAGCAAAGAGACATTTCAGCATCTGTTAAATCTGGGTAGTGGTACATGGGCATCTGTTATGTTATTTTCTGTACTTCACTGTGTGCTAGAAATATTTCATAATTTTTTAAAAGTTTAAGTAATTATGCATCCCACTCTCAGTGCCTAGTTTTCCTTGCCAGAGACAACTGCTGTTACCAGCCGCTTGCATGTTCTCCTGGGTATAGTCTAAGTATGTACATAAGCATTGATGTGTGTGTATGTATGTATTATGTATGTAAAGTTTCATGTATTTTTAAAAGATCATAAAAGTGAACAAATGTTTATTTATTTCTTTTTAGACAGGACAATTTGGAGCCTACTGCATAATTTTTCTCACAAAGTAAAACTTTGGAAACAGTCCCAACTCAGTGCACATAGAACGTTTTTGTTCTCTGTGATGCTGTTGGCATTCTACCACACGAATATTTAGGCTGCTCCTCATCTTCTGCCATTACAAACAGGCATTCTGTACTTCTGTCTGGGTGTACAACATGTTCCTCAAAGCAGACTGGGCCACAGTTAACCACATTCAACCTTGTCTTAAAATGCTTAGCGTCCTAAGTACACATAGCAGTTGAAACACTGGGCTGCAAAAGAGTAATAGCGCAGCTGCAGGTTCGCCCCTTCCCTGAACAATCCCGGAGCAGCTCTCTCCCGAGAGGTTTCCATATTTTCATTCCCTCTTTGGTACTGGATTTCTGGCTTGCACTTTTCTAACTGGTGGCAGAGCTCTTTCTCCTGCCACTTTGTTGTTCCTAGCATGTTTTAGAAGCCAAATAATCAAGATTGTTTGGGTTGTGATGAAAGCACAGGGAAGCATTTTCTAGGTGAAGGTATTTGGCCTCTGTGAGCATCAAGGGCAGGGCACTGTGCAGAGCCTTGGTGCATAGCAAAAGCCAGCTGCTCTCTGTTCTGGGTGGGTCAGGTCATAGGAGAGTGGCTGTATCCAACTCTGGGGGGGATGCACCATGGAGATACCATCAGAGAATTTACAAGGGACACAAAGAGCTGTCTTGGTGAATGTCCAGCTATGGTGAGAGCCAGCATTTATCTTGGCTCTATCTGACCGCATTTTGTGATTTTTCTGAACAATTCTCAGGGTTCCAACAAGAGCAAGAGAAAAATTAATTCCTTTAGGTGAGGGATCCCGAGAACAATAGGACAGTGCAGTGTGAGAAATTTATCTCTTTTTACTTAGCTTAAAATGGTCCCTTCAATTCACTTTTTTATATTATAAAATGAATTTAGTAAGATTATAGAAAATTGCTCCTCTGGAATGCTTGAATTGTACTGCTGCCTGATAACATCATAATATAAAATATTTATAGCTCTTTCTAAAATATTTTCTTACCAGGGAGGCAGAATAGCCTAGTGGTTCAGAGTATAGGCTCTGGAGTCATACTGTCTGGGTTTAAAGTTTGGCTGCACGTTACTCTGTGTTGCAGGGAAAGCTTGGGTAACTTCTCTGTGCCTTGGTTTTCTCATCCATGAAACGGAGGTAACGTAAGCACAGTATTTACTTCATAGGGAGGTACAAGGTTAAGGAAGCACAAAAAATGAGTGTGAGAGCTGAAAGTCAGGTGACTTCCTGACATCTGCAGAGTGTGGGCAAGTGTGAGCTGTTATTATGAGTGACTAACGTAGCTGCAGTAGTAGAATGGGAGTAAGTGGGCAGACCTGGTCATCTGAGCAGTTGTTGGAGTCAGGGCTTCCGAATAAGCATCCTTGAACAAGAAAGAGGAACCACATTAGGCAAACTGATGAGTGTTCATGTCTGAACCCGTTGGGCAGGTTAAGTCTTACGACCACTGCCACAGGTGCTGCTCTGATGGACAAGGCCACAGTGGATTAGTGCAACACCGTGGCGCGTGGCCTGGAGTGGTACAGAGTGCTGGGGACCACTGCAAAGTGGCTCTGAGCTGGATTTAATATTAACCTATTGGCTTTCCATGTTACTGTGAGTTGTCAGAAGCTTAAGCACCCTGTCTGCCCCCCCACTCCAACAAACTGCAGGGAGACTGTGGCTGCAGGCATCTCACCCTGCTGGGAAGGCCTTCCTGGACATAACAGAGTTCTCCTAAATTAACATACTATACTATTACCTGGAGGAGTCCTTGAAAGGATTCCCAAGTTCTGCCCAGATTCCTGAATTTTCTTCAATATTCCCCCTCCCTGATTTGTAAACCTAATAAATACAGGTGACCCAGAAAAGTCTTTGGCTAATTCAGAGAATATCAAAGCTGGAAGAGAATTTTTCCTTCCTGGAAGCCCTGAAGTCATATTCCATTGTCTCATTTATTTACGCCTTTGTGGTCCACTCGCTTGGGAGATTGTGGGCCTGATCAGTCTGTAATAACTTAGGGTTTTAAACCCAGTTTTTGGTAACAGATGAAGCCAGTCATATCCTGGAGCTGGCTGCAAGCTTGCTTAACAAGGATGTTATTTTGAAATAAATTAATAAGTGTATAATCAAGTATAAATTATTGAAACAATGTTGATAAATATTTAAAACTTATCACATTCTAATTAACTTAGCACATTTACCATTATCTGTACCCTTGAGGTTATTTCCCTCTATTGTATCTGTCAAGTGGAAACAGGGGTGTTTTTTGGTACTGGGAATTGAACTTATGGCCTTTGCACTAACTTACATTCCCAGCCCTCTTTGTTTTTTATTTTGAGACAAGGTCTTGCCAAAATTCTAAGTTGCCCAGGCTGATCTAACTTGCGATCCTCCTGCCTTAACCTCCCAAAGTGCTTGGATTACAGGCAAACACCACCACAGCCAGCAGGAAACACTTTAAATCAGCGGGCTGTAGCCCATCTCTCTCCGTTTCCCTGCTCACTGACATCACAGTAGTAGCTTGCACCTGGCCATGGTGAGATTATTTACACCACAGAAATTGGCAAATGCTACATACCGGGACTCTGTTTTATACACTTGGGATAATGTTAGACAAATGGTAATGGTCTATAGCTGTTACAATTGTGAAGCGTGCTAAAAATTATTTCAATATTTAGATGGAAGATGAGCACATCTTTGGTAATGAATGAAGGCCCAACAACCATTTCCTCTTTCCTTGCTAACATTCACATTGGAACGGCAGTGAACTGCTGGGTGAGGGCGGGACCTTTGAGATATTTGTGGATTCAGCAGTGGATAAAGTCCAGAGGCTAGTTTTAAAAAAGGTGAAGAAGGCTCTCTGCTGCATAGGGGGGGCAGCACGAACTTCTGTTCATGTGTTGGAGGCATGTAAGGGCTTTAAGAGATAGAGCACGGCTGGCTGGGCCCTGATCTTGGCAAAGGTGGTAAAACTGTGCAAATAGGAGGGACAATGAGCTCTTCTTTTCCAGAGGAGCTGGGGAAACAAGGGTGTGACAGGAATGTGAACATGAGCCTCTCCAGGAAGCAGCACCAGGCAACAGAACCACAATGACTGACAGATTCACACGCAGGGACTGAAGGGACACTGGGGAAGGTACCCAGGCTGGGGAGTAATGGTCCACAACAGGTCCACCAGTTTCCCACATTTGCCGGGTCAAGGTCTGGATGCTGCAGACACAGAGGAAAAGTACTAGGTTCACTTTACCTGCTCTAGGCCATGGTTTATAGCACACCAACCTGCAAGCAGCATACATATTCAGCTCCTTACTTTTTGTGGATTTTGCATCCTAAATATGGGAGAGCCCAGGCTGAGTCACAGAAAGTGGGGTGATTGTGGTTTGGAAAGTAAGATGGGGTTTCCACCTAGCTGTGCCTCTGCTCTCATTGTTTTGGTAGAGTGGCTTGGACACTTTCTCAAAAGAAAGTGTTCTCAGTGCATGTGTTGCATGTTTTTGCAAGGAGGGCGACCCTGTTACAAGAGAGGGTAAAGGAGGGTATGACTCCGGCAGGTATCTGCAGTGAGCTTCAGATCACAGAGCTATTGCAGGGCCAGAGGCCCAGCCCCATTTGAAGCCCAGTGTGAGAAGTCCTGATGAATTTCAGAACATGATCCAGGTGGACTCTCAAGACTGGATGGTGCCACTTGGTTAACTTGGGCAACAACGTCCACCTTCCTTAGCCTCAGGTTCCCCATCTTTGACATATGAGAGGTGGATGAAACAATCTCTCTCTACAGACCCTTCCAGGGCCTGAGGCCTGCATGTCCATCAGGTCTCTGTCATCAGGGCACTACCCTGCTCTGTGCTGAACATGAACACCTGGCCCCAGAGGAATTTTACAACCCAGGGAGAAACAAGAAGAGGAAGGGTACAAAACAGGGCAGAGATGCTGAGTGCCAGGGAAGCAGGGCAGCGGTGTGAGGAGGAGGGAGGGGCGAGGTGAACAGGGTAGGGGGAAGGAAAGTGTGAGTACCTGTGTGAGGCATGAAGGAGGCCAAGTGAGGCAGGCACTGAGTGCTCTGCTCAACTCTATACCAGGTGACACAGCCACCCAGACACCTGCACCCCACGTCCACGGCCCCTTACCCTGCAGCATTGCCGATGTGGTGTAGTAGTTGAAAGGCACATTTTTTACCAGGTATTCCTCAGGGTCAAGGCTGGCCAGCTTAGCTGCCACCAACACCGACTTTCCTGTGCCGGCTGTGCCCACCAGCATGATGGGCCGCCGCCGCTTCAGGAGCCGCTCCAGGAAGTAGCAAACTCGAATGGTCTCACTTGTGTGCACCAAACACGCCTGGAAAAGGAACATAAGGAGCCGCAGGGGAGAAACAACTGTGAGACATGATGTTCTGGAGCAAGGCTTAAAGGGGATTCTGTTTGGATGGGACCAAAGTCCATTTCCTAAACTGGCAGCAAGGCCAGCCTCTAAGCTAATTCTGGGGCTTCCTGCGGTTGAACTGAAAACTCCCTGCTCTCCTTGCCTGTCTGTCTCCCTGTGGTGTCTCCAATGTATTGTCACATCCGCTGCCGTCTCCTCCCCTCCAATCACGTGGGAGAGGCTGGCTGGGTCTGGCGTTTGCTTACTGTCTCTTGGCGAACCTGTGCTTCATTACACCTGTGACTCAGGCAGGTAGCTGGGAGCCAACTAGTCCCTCACAGGGTCAGACACTGGGTACCTCGTGTGATGGTGGGGTGGAGGGACTGCTCTCTCACGCACCTGCAAAGGCGTTTCAGGGTCAAATTCAAACTGGGGGATGAGCTTGGACCAAGGCTCGAATCTCTTGGTTTCTGAGTCTATGTAGTAGTCGAAGACGGTTCCCTGGGAAGGAAACTTAACTGTCTTGAACTCAGTCAGCCACCACTTGCTGAACTCTGCCCGGTAGTCCACAAGCTGCAAAAGCAAAGCAAGTCAGGGAGCCATGTTCTTCAGAGCTCAAGAAGCCCAGGCAGGGGGCCCTGGCATTGACAGAAGAATAGAGCAGGACACGAAGGGCTCCTGCTGGGTGGACCAGCAGAGAGAAGCTTTCCCAAGGACCAGACCTGCAGAGGGTCAGCTGAGGGCTGCCTTGGTGCTGTGGAGCACTGCTGCAGTTCAGATGTGTGGCCCAGAGGTCATGTGCTGGAAACTCAATCCAAAATGCATGAATGAAACGTATTAGGAGGCAGAGACTTTGGGGGGAAATTAGATCAGATGAGGTCGTGAAGGTGGGGCTGCGTGGTGGCATTCCTGGATTTATAAGAGTCAGAGAAGCCAAGCTAGCACACATGCTCTCCCTCAGTGTGTGTGGTGCAGTAAGAGAACACCCTTGCCAGACGCAGATAGGATGCCAGTGCCATGCTTTTGGACTTTCGTCCTCCAGAACTGTGAAACAATCTCTACTTTTTAGAAATGACAACCTGTGACACTCAGAGTAATAGAAAACAGACTACAACAAACTTGTCTTTCATTCATCAAAAGTCAGAGCAGTTTGAGGGAGAAAGGATGTAAGAATGCGGGGAGAATGGCACATGAAGGGGAGGTGGGCATGGAAAACCAAAGGAAAGGATCAGCTCTATCCTCCCACACATCAGAGATGGATTACTTTCCAGGATGGCCGCCAGAGGGGGCTGCTGAGACCTGGGGACAGGGTGGGGTGGAGTGCCAGAGTTGCAGTCAGGCCCGAAACCATGGGCCAGTCACTTCTCCTCATGCCTAGTTTCTTCATCTATACAATGAGGGTTTTAGGAAAGAAGATTTTTAAGGTTGTTTTTCAAGAGATAAAAGTCTAAGATCTAAGAGCAGCAGAGGAGATAAAGCTGTACTGGTCTATCTGACAGAAGGAATAAATAGAGGCATAGAATCCACATACCTTTACCTTGACCATAAGCTCCGAAAAGATAGGGCTCAGCACTCAGTGTGTTCAAACTGTCCTACTGTGTGCACACTGAAACTGAAACACACACACACACACACACACACACACACTGTGTGTGCTGTGATGGGCAGTCCTGCTGGAGAACAAACTCATCCTTTGAAGGCAGAGACCTAAGAAAACCCTAAACCAGAAAGAGGCTCGCACTGGGCACGTGGGGACCTCCAGGAGAGCAGGAGGAAGGCAGAGCCTAAGGCTGGATGGACGACAGAGCTGGGTGTGTGGAAACAAGCCTGGGCCCGAGGAAGCGGTGTTTCTCACTGTGCTGTCTGTCTACTCAGTACACAGGGCTGAATTCTTTGCTTTAATCTGAGAATGGAAACAGGTCTTAAGATAAGGCCAGGTTTATTTGCTTTTTGATTCTCATTTGAATTCAGATTAAGGGGACTTGGCAGCTTCCCAGTGTTGTTCTCTTTAATTACAAACCCAAGGAAAACCTCATTTTTAACTCATGCATATGATTCTTGAAGATTTTTAACTTTCTGTGACCACCAGATCTGAGGTTTATATGGAAACTCACAGACAAAAGCAACTTCTAGAAAGAATGAAGGCGGATCTCACCCTTTCCACACCCCCCGAATCTATCTCACACTACTTGGTCAGGTTTTCAACCAAGCTGTTGGCTGGGCCATGTTAATGCCGTTTCACTGGCCTTCACTCTGGCATGGACCTCAGCTTTTGCTATAATTGGACACTATGAAGACAGGTGACTGTCTGCTGAGCAGATCCTCTCTTGAGTGAGCTCTCTGGGTCTGTTGTTACCAATGGATCATAATGAGGAGGGCCCCGCTGGAATCCCCATCTCCTCTGGATTTGCACAATTCTCTGTCCCTCCTCCGCCTTTGTGGTACAAGTGACCATCGTACCACAGGAAATTTGGGGACAAAACAGAACTGAGAGTCAAACTCAGGTTTTCAGCCTCCCAATCCAGTGCTCTCAGTACCATACCAAGGCCAAAAGGTCATGTTCTGTGATTGCTGAAAAGTACTTAGCCAGGACAGTGCTTTGTTTTGTTTCATTTATTTCAATCAAAACTTTGCTCGGGTTAAGGCTCTATTTTGTATTTCTACCTTACCTTAATGACAGCTTTTAAAATGTAAGCACTACTGGTGTTCCTGATGCAAACATTTTGGCCAAATTCCTACTTTCTAATTATGGCTTACTTTTGGTATTTAGCATTAACTCGGGCTATGCTGGGGTCCCGGACATTCCCTGCTGCTAAAAGCTTTCTCCTACATCCTCTCTCCATGTTCCAGCCTGGCTGCCTGCAGCTTCAAGTGTTCCAGAGCCCAGGATACCTAGAGGGGGTGCTTTCTCTTGAGCTTTTAAAGAGTGAGTGGATTTAAAATTTTCTGTATAGAGATAGAAAAATTGACTAAGTATCTTCACTCTGATATGCCCACTGCATATTTGGAATTGATATGGGACAGAAGCCGAATGGTTGCTGCCTGGCATTTCATCAGTGCAAAGGTCAGAGACTGCATTTGATGCAAAGCAACAATCTATGCATTTGGGGTCTCTGTGCTTTTCAGCCAAGTCTTGTCCACCCAGCTGGACTCTTTGTTTGCTTCCCTTGAAGGGGGGATGTGAAGCTGTCGAAGAGGCATTCCACAGAGAAGCTACAAGGACCTCAGAATAGACAGCACAACATTCCCAGATGTCAAATTCTTGGCCTGTGATCCTACTACATTGGGGGCTTTCCTCCTCTGTGCCCAGAGCACCTGGTTCTGGGTAGGGAGAGGGGGAAAGTCTGTGAGAGCCACTTTCTGAATTCTAAGCATCCAAGAACACCTCAGAGAGTGACAAAGCTAGGGTGGATGTTTGAACTGGAGCATGTGAAGACAGAAAAGTTCCTTGTTAACTTTTTTTGATTCCAGCTCACTTCCCCTTTGGATGCCTTGAACTTGGCTTTGTTTGCAAGGCTGAAACTTTTCACCTTTCTTGAAAGAGGCTCAGAATCAACTCAGACCAGGAAAGGTAAATCATCACTTTCCAAAAACTGCAGCTTGGTCTGGACCCCTGTGGTGAGAGAGGCATCAGGTACTCACTATCAAACAAAATATTTATGCTGAGATAATATTAATAATAAGTACATGTGCTGCCATCACAGTTCTAAGTGCTCTGCGCTCATCCACAGTGGTGATTAGAACAGCGTGCGTTCATTCATTCTCACCACAGACCCAGCAGCCAGGCACCACTGTCATCCTCCCTTGGACACAGGGGAAAGGTAAGGGAGAGGAAGGTTAACTTTTTTTACTCGTGATCTCCTGGGTAATAATGACAGAGTTATAATTCAAATCCACAGCCCATACTGTTTTTTAGTTTTCTCAACTAATTTTTAAAAATCACTTTATTACAGTATGATTAATATAAAAATTTGTACATATTTAATATTCAAAACTGAATAAGTTGTGTAGGTATACACTGGTGAACCGTCTAACTGGACACAGAAAGACATAAACTACATGATACCATGTATACGATGAATCTAAAATACCCAAATTCGTAGAGGGCAGAGTGGTATGTGCCTGTTGGGCTGGGGAGGAGTGGGAAAAGGGAGAGATTGGCCAAGGGTACTACATTTTAATTATACAGGATGACTAAATCTTCTGTACAGAATAGCGTCTGTAGTTAATATTGCACTATATACTTAGAAAATTGTCAACATAATCCATGTTCTTAATAGCATTGCCAGATAGCTACAGTCATTTGCAAAAGACTTGTTTTCAAATTTTTTTTAAGATGGGATCTCACTTTGCAGTTTAGGCTGGCCTTGAACTCATGGTGATCCTCTTGCCTCAGTCTCCAGTTGCTGGGATTACAGGTGTGCACTCGATGGCATTCATAATCTTGAATATATTGTTTATGGATAAAATATCTTTTACTTATAAGTAAAGCAGAGGTTGTGGATACTGGAATGGTTAGAGGATACAGGACGCCAGGATATTTCAAGCCATCCTACCTCTAAACAGTATGAGGCTGTGCCATGAGATTAAAAGTGACTTTGGCCTTAAACTTAGATGCCATTAATTAACATGTAGCCCAGCATTCTCTGCTCAGCCCTGGGCTTTGGGGGATGGAGTTACGCTGGTTAACTCTGGCCTGGAACATAACACTACCCCCCTTTGGAAGCATTCTCAGAGGCTGAAAGTATTCCTTCTGCATGTTTCCACTGCACAGCATCCTCCCATCTCTAGCTAGAAAACACCAATCACCTGCAAAGCAGTGAATGTACATGGGCGGTTGGTCAAACTCCATCACTGCAAAACTCTGCGAAAGCAGAGATACATTTATGAATTCAAAAGACAATAGCCCCAAGCATATCTTTTTCATCTGCTACACCCTGTGAGGCCCTTGACACCGGGGCTGATGGCATTAGCAGGGCAGGGGGCAGATAACTAAAGCACTCTATACTTTCAAATTAATCCTAATATTTAGCTATGCTGTCTTCCAAATCTGTGCTGGACAGTCAGGTTTTGCTACTGTAGACTTCCACATGGGTCTTGAGCTCAGCACTTCTCCTTACCTGATCATGGACCATTGCTCCACCAAAGGCCCAGATGGCAGCAAACACAAAATAAAGCTCATAGACCTCCTTGGGGCAGCCTGCAGGGGTGTCCTCCTTGGTCAGGAGACATTCAAGGAGATGGCACACCATCTGCACCACGCTTTGCTCTGGGACTGGGATTATCTGCTTAAATCTGCAAAAAGAGAGAAGAACGTACTGTGAAACCCCATGGCTATTCCATTATGGCAGCCACTGGACAGGTACAGAGCCTCTTGGTTTCAGCGGACTTGATCTGATGAGGTCTCTGAGTGTGGTTTAAACCTTTTCTCATCAGGTTTTTTCCAGATGGTTTCCTGTGTGAGCACATGTGGGCTGGAGTGTGCCTGGGAAATTCTTCTGCTCACCTTCCTTCCCTACGATACCCAACTCTTTCCCCTTTTGCATTGACAGCACCCTCTCCATCCCTGCGGAGTGTAGGAGGTCTCAACAAAGTAAGTCAACGCCTCACCTTTTCACTCTTCTCACAATTTCCCCAACTGACAAAAAGCACATAAACAGACAGTTTGCATGCAATTCCGAGGTTTATCCTTCCATTCCTTTACCTCAGAGGTTCCCTCCTGCCCCCAGATAAATGGTGAGCACGTTTCTGGGGTGAGAGTCTTATCTAGGCGGTAGAAGCAATGGGGGTGGGTGATGATTTTATACAATCACTGGCAGAACGAAGTTCTGCAGGAAATCTGTGTTGAAAATGTGGCTCTGTGATGTTCCCTGGCTTGGTGTTTGTTCTTTAAATCTTCACATTAAATGTCTCCATGGAAAGGCAGATGGCAAGAAATGCACAAAGGACACCCTGCGGCCAAGGAACTAGGAGTGTATACACATGCGCGCACGCACACACACACACACACACACAAACTTTTCTCTCCTTAGTTTTCTCTCCTTTCCACGTGTATACACACCCGCACACCCACGCGCACCACCACGTGTCACAGGATGATGTGCTACAGGCTCTGTGAAGCTGGAGTGGAGGCTGCTGTACAACACGAGCAGCACCACCAAAGGCCACCCTAGACGTCACTTCCAGCCTTGGGTCTCAGAGTGCGGAGGATGCCGTTCTCCCGGGGTTATGTATCTGTGCCTGCTCTTAGTCTGACTGTGACCCTTACAGTGACGTTCAGGGGTGGTCTATCATACTCCAGGTATTAGTCCCATAAGTAATGAGAAACCTGAGCCTTGACGGCTCTTCTGCATCTATTTCATGAGTATTTGTGACAGAATGTCACAATAGCCAATCTCAGGCTCAGTGTTGGCTGAGGCACCAAGACACTGGTGCCAGCTGTCCTCATTACAAAACAGGATTGCAGACGATTTAGGTGAAACTTACAAATGGTTGTGCAACCCTGGCCCTGTACACTCCAGCGATCTTAAGGATGGAAGTGAGAGAAGCTGGAAAGAAGCAGTAGGATATGGGGGAGCTCCTTTGGTGCGCAATGAATGCTCCCTCTCCGCAGCGAAGAGAGGGCTGACTCCTGATAGACAGTTGGGGGAGGGAGCTTCGGTCAGATTACTTGCAGGTGGTGAAGTACCCGTGCCTGGGAAACCCCAAGAAGCCTGGCAGTTCTCACAGAGGAGTACAGAGAGGTTTCTTGTGGGGAAAGCCTGAGCTTGTTGGTCAGTGCAAAGGAAGGGTCAGGGTTTCCTGGCACCCAGGTGAGGTTTGAGGTGCTGGCTCAGGAGGTTCCTTGACAGGTGGAGGGCCTGTGTGAGGAGCAGCATGTCACTGGCTGAGGACAGGCTTGTGCTTTCTTCTCAGAATTCAAATGGTATGTCTCTACTGATGGGGTAACAGGCTCAGAAAACTTCCAAAATCCCACAAAGAGAGAGTCAGATTTTAAGATCTGCTATAGTCACATGAACCACAGTTTTATCAAATCAAATGGGACTTCTCCTGCCCTCTCCTTTTCTCTCTTTAACCCTGTGGAACCGGAGCCATCAATTCCAAGGAAGAAGAGAAGAAGTCAAGGACAGCCTCCTTTCCCACTGCAGGTCTCCACTGCCCAGTAGGGGGAGAATGAGCTTAGTTTCTTTACAGTTTCACCAGAGACTGACACACATCTGTGTGCACACGTGTGTGTGTGTGTGCATGTGTGTGTTAGGAGTGAGTAGATGGCATTTTATTTCTGAGGAATGACCAGAGAAGGTCACTGACTCGCATTTTATCCAGAGGCACGAGGAGAACCAGGTACATAACATGGGTTTGAAAGGACCGTGGAAAACAAAGTTGCTTTACAATCACACCCTGCTTGGTGAAAAATTAGTATGTGTTGAAATTTTACAGCTTTTTAGTACCAGAGCGGCACAAAGCCAGCATTAGGGAAGCCCCTCCCTTACTAGCTAGCGGTGATGCCTGGGAGCCTTGTAAACCTACACTCGCTCATCTTCATGAGGCACAGCCTCTTGGGATGGCTGGGAGAGGGGAAGGAAGACTCCTGAGAGGAGGCACCTGGCAATGCCAGCTACTGTTATTAGTTATTCCCTCCCTGGTTGGTCGCTACAGCGTTCAGAGAGGAGGAGGAACTGGCTGTTCAGAGATAGACTCAACACAGTCACAATCTTCAAAGATTGTTTCAAAGGCTTGTCATGCACCAACACATAAATGCATGAGTTGGGCATTTTTTATTCTAATTGCCCAGAGCAGGAAATAACTTGAGTTTTAGTCAATGTCAGATAAGCATCCCAGCAAAAGAGATAAAAGAGGGATAAACTGTCTTCCTAAAACCTCACTCTTCTCTGGCTTTTAAGCATAGTGTCCCATTCACCCATCTGTGACTCTAATCATGCTAGTTTTGCAGACTTTGTTGGCAACCAGGTTTGCATGGTGCCAAAGAACCCAGGGACCATCAGGGCTGAAAGTATATCAAAGGCTCATGAGGATGTTGACACTTGAAAAAATAATTATTGACCCTGAAATATAAAAACTATAGAATCAAGATTAATATTTCATTAAATATCTAAAATATATCTGTATGTCAATTGCTAGAATATAACTCAGTTTTTATAACTGAGTCATATAAAGTTCACTTTTAATGTGGTGGATGTTTTAGAGTGATGGACAGGGCATCCCGAACACAATGACCAGGGGCCCTGCAACAGCACTTACTGCAGTCTGAAATTCTCCTTTGCTCTCTGCCTCCACACTAGTGAGTAGTCAGAACCACAATTCTATCCCATGCTTGAGGTGCCAATAACGAAGGAACAAAAGTTCAATTTGACTGATGGACTCTGGTTCCTTGGAAATATAATCCTGACCACAAAGTTTAGAATCTTCAGTACCATTCTCTGGATGAATTATGGAGATGGGTGCCATATGCATAAAATGAAGTGTGGAAGAAGAAGGAGAAGGAGAAGGAAGAGAGAGAGAGAGACAGAGAGACAGAGAGAGAGACAGAGAGAGAGACAGAGAGAGACAGAGAGAGAGAGACACAGAGAGACAGAGACACAGAGAGAGAGAATATATATAAAACAGAAACATGTTTCAAGTATGAGAACCTGTCTGTGTGGCCCTCTTTCAGTCCCCAAAGTGAGGAAATGGAATCCTGAAGAGGTGGAATCTAGCAGGTGACCTTCAGACATTGGTGAGGTGTCCTTTTGGAGACCATGGGACCCTAATCTCTTCCTCTGTTTCATGTCCAAGATATGACATGAGTGGCTTGGCTGTGCCATATGCTTCTGCCATGATATGTGGCCACAGGCCGAAAGCAACAGGGCCAACTGACCATGGGCTGAAATCTCAACAGTTGTGAGCCATAATAAACCTTTACATTTTAAAATTTATTATCTCAGATATGTGTCATAGTACAAGTGGAAAGCAGTCTGACACAAGTGGTCAGGACTTGTTACTTTTACTTTTGCAAAACTATGAGAAAAAGTGAACTTATAGTGTCCAGCAAGGCAGGACCAGTCACATGAGGCATTACAGCCAATCCCACATTGCTTAGGTAATGATCACACGCATCCAGGAACAGGAAGTGGGTCTTCTGTTGTGTCTTTGACAATTGTCATCTTCACCTCTAGGCCTGCCTGGCCTGTGGATCATCTGTGGGAGGGCTGGCTGCTTCCCCTGAAGACAGAGATCTGAGCCCCAGGATTGTTATGTGATATCATCATCCTTCTCCTTCAGACAGTCCCATGTGGCACCAATGGAAGGCACTTCAAATCTTCATCCTCTTCATTCAACTCCCCTCTTGTCTGAACTGACAACAAGCATCCCGCGGCCACCCTAAATGTGTGTTCCCCTCTGCCATCTGCTATGCCTGGAGGTTTCTGACTTTGAGAATAGGACAGAACATCAGCAGGATATCAGATGTGAGCCAGTGGGCTCTGCATTCATTTGCTGCCATCCTTGTTTCTTGGCCTACCTGGTTCTGAGTGTGTCTAAGCAGGTTGGAAGATACTTGTCGAACAGAATGGTAAGGTTGGCTCTCTCTGTCTGGACTTCCCTCTGGTCAATCCAGCTGCTCACTGGAGGGTTCCATCCCAGGTCTGCCGGGTTGATGTATAAGATTCCTGAGAGCACAGAGGACAGTGTGCAGTGAGTGTCCCATACATGTCAGTGTATTCTTCACATAGGGAGTTATCTTCTCTTTTGAGAAATATACAGAAGGCTGAACTTAAAGAACAGATACTTGACCTAGGTCGGAAGGGACATGTGGCTTTGCTATTGAGGGCCCAGCATCAACTGATGGGTGACAGAGGCATGCAGAGCAGTGCTGAGAAGGACCCTAAAACCAGGTCTAGGCTCAGGAAGAAAGAATGCTGTGACTGATTGGCAATACTGGCCACAGAATGAGAGCATACAGTGGACTGAGTGGAGGCCCATGCCCTAACTACCAACCCTTGTCACTGTGACTTCATTAGGGAAAAGGGGGTTTTGTAGATGTTAATTAAGTTAAAGATTTTGGGATAAGATTATCCTGGATTATTTAAATGGATCATTCTTGAGGGTCCTTACAGGAGCTGGAAGGAAAAGGACACCTACAGATGAGAAAACTATGTGAACAAGGCAGGGATTGGAATCACAGGGCCACAGCCAGTGGGCACTGATGCTGGAGAGGGAAGAAGAATTCTGCCGAGGCTCTGGAGGGAATCAGCTCTGCTGATCTTTACCCAATTCCCCAAAATGTGAGAGAATAAATTTCTGCTGTTAAAAATCCACCACGTTTATGGTGATTTGTTGTACCTGTTACAACTGAACTATGGAACTAATATCTAGTAGGAGACAATTCTCCTGTCCTGAGCACCAGTCTTAGCAGAGGCCCATGGAGAGGAATCTGGTATTATGATAGCAAAATTTCATTATCTTTATTTGGCTATTTTATAAGACTTAAAACTTTATTTTTAAATTAAAAATGTATTAGTACATATTTGTGGTACATGATTGATTCACCATGAGGAATGAATCAATGTACATGTACATAACAGTCTTAATTCTTTTTAGTTCTTTTTCCTTTTCCTCTGCCCTTTATCTCTGGATCCCTTCCCAATTGCAATGTCTTTTTATAGCTTTATTGAGGTATAATTGATATACAAAGCACTGTGCATATTTAACATACACTGTTTATTGAGTCTGGATATATGCATTGCCTTGTGAAACTATCACCACAATCAAGGTAATAAACATGTCCATCACCTTCAAAAATTTCTTCACATTCTCCTCTCTGCTTTTTATTGTTATTGTTGTTTTGGATGTGTGTGTGTGTGTGTGTGTGTGTGTGTGTGTGTGTTAAGAACACTTAATCTGAGATCTATCTTCCTAGTAAAACTTTTACTTGTTTGATTTTTTTCTTTTGTTTGGTACTGGGAATGGAACTTAGGACCTTGTGTTTTCCAGGCAGGCACTTATGCCACTGAGCTATATCCCTGGCCCTGCAAAACTTTTAAAGTATGCAATTCAGAATTGTTACCCATCAGCACCGTGCTGCACGCACATCTCTAGAACTTACCCGTCCTGTCTCACTGAAACTTTGTACCTT
This sequence comes from Dinomys branickii, assembly GCA_004027595.1. Taxonomy (NCBI): domain Eukaryota; kingdom Metazoa; phylum Chordata; class Mammalia; order Rodentia; family Dinomyidae; genus Dinomys; species Dinomys branickii. The sequence continues at coordinate 3,942 of PVLD010026261.1, read as the reverse complement.
CTGAACATCTCCTGTTTCCTCCTGCCTCAGGCCTTGGAAACCACCATTACATACTCTATTTCTTTAAGATTGGTTATATTGTCTAGGAGATCTGTTTATCCTCTATTCTCTGCTAATAAATTTTAAATAATCATAGAAGAAATTTATGGTAACACTGATACTTTCCACCAGGACTTAATGAGATATGGCAATAGTTGGTCATCTCTGCCGCCTAGAGAGTTAGACATGGACCCAAAGTAATCTAACCCAAGACACTTCTGTGTAGTGGGCAGTTGTCCAGCTCAGAGCTTGTTTCCTTTTGCATGCCACAATACTTATGAATTAACAAAATTAAACAGCTTTGTTTTTATAGCACTTGTTTGCCTTTGCAGATGTGGATTAGGGCTGAGGACTTGGCTGGAGCTTGGTGGTCAGGTTCCTGGCCCTTGGGGAACCTGTCTTCATTGAGCAGCATTACCTGCAGGGCCTTACCTGCCCTGGAGACGGTTGCTGGAGTGGCTGTGCGCAGGTGGCTGATCTCAAAGAGGAGCCGCATGGTGGGGTTAAGAGGGATCCTCTCATTGCTCGCCAGAGTCAGCACCTGGGAAAAGCAGGGAGGACATCCAGTAACAGGAGAAGTTAGAAAGCACTGCCGGCTGGAGGGATTGGCGGAGTATTGTCAGTTAGGGTTGTGGATGCACAATGCTTTATGTTGCTTATGTGTTAGACACAGTCCCTGATACAACAACACTAAGGTGTGGGACCTTGCAGAGGAGATGAGGTCATGAGAACCCACTCTGCTAGACTGATTAATGCTGATTATAAAAGAGTGTGGGGTGGACAGTTCCATTCTTTGCTCTCTCACACTTTTCTTTCCTGCATGAGATGGCACAGGAAGAGGACCCTCACCAGTTGTGGCCCCTGTCTTGGGTTCTCCAACCTCCAGAACCATGAACCAAATAAGTATCTTCTCTTTATGAGTTATCCAGTCTCTAGTACTCTGTGATAGTACCACAAAACCAAGTCAGGAAGATTATTTTCTTCTTACGTTATTTTCTACAATACTACTATCACCCCCATACTCTGTCCAATGCCAGCTTCTTGTCCTCTGAGTCTGTAATATCAGGAAACAAAGTTATTTAAACTGTTTAAATTGATGTCAATAATTTGAATGAACTAGACCATATTGGAATAATAAAACTAATAAAAGAAAAGTGCTTCAGTTTCATATTACTGCTCTTCCTTCCACGTAGTCCCACTGGGAGAGCACACATTTATTCTAATGATTCTGTGAATGTTGAAGCCATTTTAACTTCCAATCTGGACGTGCTTTCTGCACAAGTTTAGGAGTAGCTATCAGCTCATCAGCCACTGTGCAGGCATTCACTTAATTTTCTTTGTTTATAAAAAAAAAACCATGAACTCTCAATGGGTGGATATTTGCCACTAGGGAGGGGATCTGACTGGCTCAGTGGTTCTGACACTTGGTTTCCTTCCTATAAGAATTAGCATTAGGAAAATAGAGCTTTGAACAGATGATTTAAAATTCTTTTCAGCTCTAAATATAAAATGAGTCTGTGGCAGAACATTCTGAAGGGAATTACAACGTTGGGCAAGGGCAGTGCCACTGAAGCGGGCCACGGTTGCAGGTGAGAATGTACCAGCTGCAAGATGTCTGTCACAGGCACCTGTGGTAGTTGCTTACTCTTGTTGAAGCATCATGTGGAATTTAGATCACCAAATGTGCTTGCCATGCTGGGGAGCCAGCTTCAGAGAGTATTAGAACTGATGTGGGGCTGCATCGCCTTTGGTACCTTGTTATCATCCATCACAGTGTTCAGAGACTCAATCCACATTGGGTCTATGTCACCATCCAGTAAAATCCACTTGGGTCCCTCATGGGTAATGTTGGCAAGATCCCTCATGATGGAGGAGAACAGTCCTAAAAGGAAACACCAATAGTTTATTTTCCATTTCACTATCAATTCTCATTCTCTTAACACAACTTTCCCCCATTGGCTCCTGCACTCAGAAGGAGGTGTAAATAGAAAAGGCAGATCAGACCTGGCTTTCTGTCTTGTGCTACCAAAAATTTGACAGTGCCCAAGGTGTATCCTGTCAGTGCCAGGGTTGTTTCCTGACAGCCATAGGATCCATAGAACAAATAGAAACAGGTATGTCTGATAGCATCAGCCTTTTACATCACAAAAGACCAGTGAATCATTTCAGCCTTTCATTGTGAAATAAACTGCATGGCATTTTTTAGGTAAAGTTTTCATCCTTGGTAATTGTAGCCCTAGCAAATTTTGCCTAAGATAGGTTTTCCAAGAACATGCAATGTGATTCTTATTGCCACTACATGAAATTTATACATTAATTTGTGTAGAATTGATTTTTATACTATACTTTCCCAGTCAACAATATGGTATGACTTTTCATTTATTCTTATACTGCCTTTATGTCATATTGAGTGTGATGACATATTTGCAAATTGCTGTACATATATGCTTACTTTTTATTTATTAAAACTATCTAGTTTTGTAACAGATATATTCTTATAGCTCACTGTACTTTTATTCTTAGTCAAGTTTTTCTAAATGTTTTTTAAAAGGCTATAGTCATTTTCCTTGAAGATATATTGTTTAATCTCCATAGATTTATGATTACTATATCACCTTTGTCAATTTTCCCAAATTTAATTTGTAAATTTGATAACATTTTATTTAGAATTTTAACAAAGCTTAAGATGTTACCCTCATTATGATACTTAACTTTAACATGGGAAAAGCAGCACCTGAGATTATGCAAAAAAAGTACAAACATGGAGGACCAACTTATTTCATCAGACATTAAAATATACTGTAGGACTTCCAGGAAGATGGTGACCAGGTGAGCAGCAAGGGAGCGATCCTTCTTAATAAACACCACCAGCTCGAGACAGACTTGGCGAGCGTGAATGCCGGGACCTCGGCTGGGAAGTTCAAACTGGGTGTATTTCTCTGAGCTGCCAGGGGAGATGCGGTAGGGTGGCCCAGGCTGCCGTGGCGAGACGTGGGAAAGCCCCAGAGGCTGGGAGCCAGGGATGCTCCGCGCGGGGAGGAAGTTTGGCTGGGTCCCAACGCCCTGGGAACACAGCCAGCTCGGTCCCTCCCGCCTCCCGAGCCGGCGCGGCTTTCCGGCGACTCCCGACAGAGATCGGCTTTTTGGTGGCGTCAACGCCCGGCGGTCCCACATTTCGCGCGTATCGGGCAGGCCGCGCGGAGGGCCCCAAACGCTGGGAGCCAGAGACGCTCCGCGTGGGGAGGAAGTTTGGCTGGGTCCGAACGCCCTGGGAGCATAAACAGCTCGGTCCCTCCCGCCTCCCGAGCCGGCGCGGCTTTCTGGAGACTCCCGACAGAGATCGTCTTTTTGGCGGCGGCAACGCCCGGCGGTCCCACACTTCCCGCGCATCGGGCGGGCCGCGCAGAAAGCCCCAAAGGATAAACTGGCACCTTGGAACCTTCCTGCCTGCAGGGACTCCGAAAACTGCCTTTTAAGCGGAACTCTCAGCAGAAAGCTTAAGGGACATTCCCCCAAAGAAAAGTCATTGGAGCAACCTCTGCAGCAGACCTTTGCCTGTGGAACTGCCTGGGGAATCTACGGCTCAATATTTTGAATCAGATACCCAAAAAAGGGAAGACAAAAGAACAAATCTCAGCAGAAAGCTTAAGGGAAATTCTCCCAAAGAGAAGGAATCATTGGAGCAGCCTTTGCAGCAGACCTCTGCCTGCTGAACTGCCTTTGGAATTTATAGCTCCACATTTTGAATCTGATACCCAAAAATGGGAAAACAGAGGAGCAAAACGCAGTCTCAAAACTCAACCCCACCCAGAACAAGTTTTGAAGATGAAGATACAGGGGAACCAGGAAGCCTCATAACTTCAAGATATGAAACGATTGCATCCGAAATTAAACAACTCCAAC
>PVLD010026260.1:0-22438 GCA_004027595.1 Dinomys branickii | reverse complement strand
CAGAGAGTTCATGAACAAAAATGAAACTGCAAGGGAAACACTTCAAAGAATCAATAATTGGGACCTCATTCAACTGAAAAGTTTTTGTACATCTAAAGAAATCACCAGCAAAGTAAAAAGAAAACCCACAAATTGGGAAAAAATCCTAGCTGGCTGTCCCTCAGACAAAGGTCTTCTATCTAGAACATACAAAGAATTAGAAAACATGTACCTGTCCAAATTCAAAGACCCAAACCAGAAACGGGCATCTGAGATGAATACACACTTCTCCGACAAAGAAATACAAATGGCAAATAAATATATGAGAAAATGCTCCACATCCTTAGTCATTTGAGAAATGCAAATAAAAACAACATCGAGATTTCATCTCACCCCAGTAAGACTGGCCAGAATGAAAAAGTCATCCAATAACAAATGCTGGCGAAGATCTGGAGAAATAGGGACTGTATTACACTGCTGGTGGGAATGCAGACTGGTGCAACCACTGTGGAGAGCCGTTTGGAGATTTCTCAGCAAACTAGGTCTAGAGGTTCCATTCAAACCAGCTATTCCTCTTCTGGGTATTTTCCCAGAAGATCTGAAAGCATCATATCACTCTGATATATGTGCACCCATGTTTATAGCAGCACAATTTGTAAGAGCTAAAATGTGAAAGCAATCCAAGAGTCCATCCACAGAAGACTGGATTAAAAAATTGTGGCATTTTTATATAATGGAATATTATTCAGCTATAAAGAAAGACAGTTTTGGGGACTTTGTAGGCAAGTGGTGAAAACTGGAGTCCATACTCATTAGTGAAATAAATCAGCGGTACATGTGCAGGCAACGTATTGTATCACTGGTGTAAGAACCTGAGGGTGGGAATATAAACTAAGAGACATGAAGGAAATCTGTTCAAAAACAAAGAACAGATGGGACGAGGGAAAGGAGAAAAGAAAGAGACAAAAATGTATGTATGTATATATGAATATACATATATGCAGAAGGGCTAACATGGTTCTACTATTGTATTATATTTCTTAATGCTAAGGAATAATTGATGACGAGTTATTTGATCAATGTTGTATGTCTGTGTGTGTTATCCTGAACACACACTTCGAGGATGTCAATATGCAAAGCAGCAACTATTGGTGGTTTTTTTTTTTTTTTGTCTTTGGTTTTTTGTTTTTTTGTGTTTTTCTGTTGTTGAGAGGATTAATTGTCTGGCCAACTTTGCATGTCTGTATCTGGGTTCATGTATATACACTTCGAAGATATCAATGGGTAAAGCAACAACCACTGTTGAGTCCATGTCACCTTGTCTGTAGATCAGTTTTGATTGTACAATTTTTTTTTGCTAATTTGTGTGGGTTTGTTAATGTGTTTTTGTGCTTTTAATTTTTTTAAATAAAAAATAATAATAAAGAAGAGTTTTTAGATGGCTATCTTGGTATAAAAAATGACTTGCTTGCTGTGCTGTTAATTCAGCACTATGTGCAGGAGAAAATAGGTCAGTAACGATCACATCAAGGAGCAGCTCCCACAGTCGTCAGTGTAAAATCACCAAGTCCAGAGGAAATGGGATGCTTTCATACAGCCATGATGATTTCGTTAATTTTTAGCATTTGGAGGATGAACCCAGATAAAGGTAATGCACTTAATGAACTCAATTGACAAAGCTTTTAATGGGCCTCATAGATATTCAGAGAAAATGAAGTGCTACATTTAATTCTATCCATTCTCCTCCTGCTGGACTTGGTCCCACCACGTTTCATACAAAGACTTTACAACATCTTGTCTGCACAATAAGCAAATAGACACATGCCTACTTATTCCTCTGTGAGGTGTTTAAATATTCTCCCTGCCTATAGACTCAGTAGGGATGTGCCTCTACATGCTACTAAAAGTGTACCTGCTCATGGCCCAAATATGGATATTAAACTGTTCCTATAGCCAGGATTTAGTCTCTCTTAACTATGGTCTAAGAACAGTCCTGCCTGTCAAAAGACCTTGAAAAGGGCCCTTTATCAGGCACCATCCCTGCTGAATGTGGTCTCTGAGGCAATCCCTTCTGCACAGGGACCAGATAGGATACATACTCACTTGAGCTATTAACCGTAGACTTCCCATGATTAATAGCTAGTGCAGACCTAGTGTTGTAGCATGGGGTTTTGCAAGAAGAATACAAGACACTTAACTAAAAGATTATTTCATAATAGTCACCCAAAGAATTATATACAAAGAGAGTGCAGAAAATTGGTTCACACACTAAAGGTCCAAAAATCCAGCTGAGGGCCTGGATCCTCTGATAATGTCCTGCATGAGTCCAGCTGAAGATCTAGAGACCATAGAAATGCCCTTCACTAGTCCCACTGGAGGCCAAAAGGTCATGACAGTGTCTCATGCAGGTCATGGATCTGTACTGGGAAGGCCTAAAGGTCAGTGGTGGAAGCTCGAAAGTCTGTGCCAGAGGGAGGCAGAGGCTGTACTAACAGGCTGAGGAATCTCAACTGGAGCCAAGAAGCAACACTCAAAGTAAGAATGAGGGCTCCTGCAACAAGTACCACAGCCATCCTTAGCAACAGTGAAGTCCGAGCTTTTATGGTGATGCGGACAACCGAGTCCATCAGGGAAGTCAGCAAGACAACCTCCTCCAGAGAAATCAACAGCTCCCTACAGCTTCCCAACAGCTTCTCCACAGCTTCTCTAGTGGCTTCTAAACTTCCTCCCCAGCTCTGCCTCTTATGCTGCTAGCAGCATTCCTCAGGTGGGCCTCCCACACCCAGCACCACGCTGGTTCAGTTTAGCTGGGTATTACAAGTTGACCATCAGTTGTCAATCCACCACACCTAGTAACAGCCACATAATCGGGTTCCAACTTCATTCCACTGTAATACCAGAGACAGTTCCATCAACACAGAGACCTGGCGGGAGAGGAGAAAGTGTATACATGCTAAACTAGTCTGGAAAGACTGAAAAAGTGATGTTCCTTCAAGTGAACAAATATAATGCAAAGTTGCAGAGATAATTAAACACTGCACAACGAAAGACTATAAGAAAGTTTTATCACCTGAAGTAGAAAACAGGAGACCTATGGATTCTCTAGCAAAGAACTAAAATAGTATTCTTATAGAACTTAATGAGATGTTGCCGGGCACGAGCAGACAACTGAATAAGGTCAAAAATTAATGAAACCACAAAAAAGAACCAAATGAATACTGGAACTGAAAATGACGACTACAAATCTGAAAAAATCGAGAGACTTTCAACAGTGCATTCAGTCTGTAGAAGAAAGAATAAGCCCATTCAAAGAAGGGACACTTGAGATTACCCAGTTACTGAAACAAAAATAAATCACAATTAAGTGGGCAAATGAGTGAAATATGTAGGGACACCATAAAAAATCTAGGATATGCATTATGGATTCTGAGCAGTTGAAGACAGAGAGAACAGAGAAAGGGAAGAAAACTTGTTTAAAGTAATAGTGGATAAAAATTTCCCAATGTTGGCAGAAAGGTGAGCAAGTAAATTATTATTTGCAAAGCAGTAAGTGATAAGTAATTGAGGCTACCAACAGATGCTGTGTAAGACAGTAGAGAATAGGATGATATATTCAAAGTAGAAAACAAAAAAATAACTTGCAATTTAGACACAGTGGCACATATCTGTAATCATAGCAAGCCAAAAGGCTAAGGAAGGAGGGTCACAACTTAGTAAGAACCTCATAACAATAAAAAACAAAGAGAATGAAATCAAACCATATCACTAAAAACAAACAAAACAAAGCAATAGCAACAGAATACAAAGCAAGAAAAGAAAGGAATAAAGACATGACAAGAAAGAAAATAATAAAATGGCAATACTATTTCTTTTTTTATTATGACAAATTCTTGATCTATCTATAATTGCTTCAAAAATACATTAAACTCTTCAACTAAAAAAACACAAAGTAGGTAAATATAATTTTAAAATGATCCAACAATATGCTGCCTAACAGAAACTCATTTTATCTTAAAGGACCCATAGACAAAAAGTGAAGGGATGAAAAGATGTTTCATGCAAATGGAAACCAAAAGATAGTGAAAGTGGTTATACATACATAAGACAAAATATACGTTCAATTAATTCTATGAGAAGAGTCAAAGAAATAGTTGTGCAGTGTTAAAGCAGTAAATACATAAAGGTACAGCAATTATAAACAAAGTTGTTTCAAGGCAACTAAATATACAAAGCCAATATTAACAAAATGGAAGGAGAAAAAGAAAACAATGCAGTAATATCAGGAAACTCAAGACCTCGCTAGATCAGTGGATAGAACATGCAGACCAAAAGTCAGTGAGTAAACAGAGCACTTGAACGAGAAACACCAGAGAAAAAATGGCCCTAGCAAACGTATGCAGAATACTCCACTGAACAGCATCAGAGCACATATTCTGTAGCAGGCACTGATCATTCTCCTGGATAGATCATATTTTAGACCACAAAAAAAGCCTCAGTAAACATAAGAAGATAAAAATTTTATCAAGCGTCTTTTTTTCTGATCATAATGCTACACAACTAGAAATTAATAAGGTGAGGAAACTGGAGAATCCACAAATATATGGAAAATTAAATAACACCCTAATGAACACCCAATGGATTGAAAAACAAATCGGAAGAGAATTGCTTTTAAAATCTGAACACAAACAAAAGTGTAAAAGTATCATATTAAAACTTACAGATTTTTACAGGAGTAGTTTTAGGAGGAAAAATTTATATCAGTTGATTCCTCTTAAGAAAAAAGAAAGATATAAAATAAACAATCTAACTATATACTTTAAGGATGGAAAAAGAGGAAAAATGTAAGCCAACAGGTAGCAGAGTTAAGTAAATAATAAAGATCACAGTAGGAGTAAAATAAAAACAATAGAAACCAAGAGTTGGCCTTTTGAAATATAAACGGCATTAACAAAGCTTTAGTTAGTCCAAACAAGAGTAAAGAGGGTTCAAATGGAAGCATAGCTGAAGGAGTAGACATTACAATTGATGCCACAGACTTAGAAAAGGGTCCCAAGACTCCTACGAGTAATTGTACCTCAGTGAATTGGTTATCCTAGAATAAAGGAATAATTTCAGAAATTATGTAAGCTACCGATACTAAATCATGAAGAAACAGATAATAAAAGAGGTTAATAATAAATAAGAAGATGGAACCAGTAATTTCAGTAACTTTCAAACATGGAAAAGACCAGCACTTATTTTATGAGTTAATTCTTCCAGTCATTTAAGCACCAATCATTCTCAAACTTGCCCCTCAAAAAAATTGAAGAGTGAATGCTTCTATATTCATTTTATTAGCCCCATATGTTGTTCATATCAAAGTTAGATATGAGAATTATAAGAAAAGAAAATTAAAAGTTCTTTATAGTTGTTATAAGTATGATCTACTTTGAATAAATACTTATAATGGGAAAATCTGTAAAGATAGAGAGCAGCTCAGTGGCTGCCTAGGTTTGTCTGGGTGGGGGAAGACAGGCAACGGACTGAGCGTTTTGCTTTGGGATAACAAAAATGTTCTAAATTCGGTTTTGGTCATGTTTGTACAACTCTGTCAATATGCTAAAGTCTACTGAATCCTACTAAAAGTTTATAAACTGTGTAGTATTCAAATTTTAATTCAATAAATCTAATAATAAAAAAGAAAAGAAAATTACAACCCCAAGTCTTTTATGAATACAGAACAAAAAACTGCAGTAATGTACTAGCAAAGTTACTTTAACAGCATATTGCAAGTGTCATCACAGGTATGAAGTGATATTTATTCCTGAAGTTCAAGTATATTTCAACATACACAGGTCGGTAAGTGACCTACATTCATATAATAATGTATCATCAAAGACATAGAATCTTCTCAATGACTACAAAAGGTTGACAAAAATCCTGCATGCTTTTATGATAAGAACCCAATAAATGATAAAACCTCAACATAATAAAGGCCACAGGTGACTATTTCATTAAAAATACATGCAAATTGGAAAGTAAAAAGTAAAATTATCCATTTGCAGGAGCTCTGATCATATAAGTAAATCCCAAAGTATTCCATCAAAAAACTATTAAAGTGAACACATTCAGAGAAATTGTAGCACAAAAAATTCAGTTGTTTCTTACACCCAAACAACAAAACCTTAAAAAGAAATTCAGAAAAAAAATCCAAGTGAAAACAGCATATATATTTTCTCTCTAAACATAGTGTATAAAACTTGCATAGATGTTCTTATAAAGAGCATAAAAAAGAATAAAATATTTAGTAATACATTTAACCAAGGTAAGTGGCAATGTTGTATTTTATTTATTTATTTATTTATTTATTGGGTACTGGGGATCGAACTCAGGACCCTGCGCTTGCTAGGCAGGCACTTATTCCACTGAGCTATATCCCCAGCCCCAGCAATGTTGTATTTGAAGACTAGAAAATATTGATGAAAGGAGTTAGGACACAACTAAGTGGAAGCATAAACAGCACCCTTGAATTAGAGTAATTAGCATTGCTAAAACGTCTGTACTACCCACGTGATCTCACGCCATTCCTATAAAATTTCCAACGGCATTTTTCACAGAAATAGAAGCAACAATTCTTAAATTTGTATGGAGCCACAATAACCAAAGCAATCCTGGTAAAGAAAAACAAGGTAGAGGTAACAAATGTCCTAATTTCAAATTATATCACAAAACTTGTAGCAATAAAATAGTACAGTACTGCTCTGTAAACAAACATACATTGATGGAATAGAATAGAAATAAAGAACAATTAACTGATCATTGACAAGGGTGCCAAGAACACACAAAGCTGTATTAGAAAACCTGCATATGTGTAGTAAAAATCGACACTGATCCAGTCAGGAAATAAGTTCCTCACCCAGGAAAGAAGACGTGGGAGGCTAAGGACACTAAAAGACTGCCAGAGCCCAGGAGCTTAGGGACGCTCAGCCTGGGCAACAGCGTGAGATGCTGGCTCAGTAATGAAACAAGAACAGAACAAAAAGAAAGAAGAAAAGCAAGAGGAAACAAGTTCCTTGACATATGGCTCTTAAAATAACATTTTGGACATGGCACTAAAATCGTAAATAATAGAAGAAAACTAAGCAAGTGGAACTATATCGGAATTTTAAAAAATCTGCTACAGTGCAACAAAGGCAACAATCTATATGAATAAAAGGTAACTACGTAACAGAACAAAATATTTGCAAACATACGTACATATGTAGAAAAAGGATCAAAATATTCTGAAGTCCCAGAAGCAGAACAGTACCAGAGGCTGGGATAAAGGTTTGAGGAGATATTGGTCAAAATTTCACATTTTCAGATAGAAACAAAGCTGTGGAGATGTAACATACTGTGCGTATAGTTTAAATGCTGTACTGCATATTTTGAATTGCCTAAGACTTTAGATCTTGTGTGTTATTACCACACACAAAAAATGCTGACCCTGTGGGCTCACTGATGTGTTGACTGAACTGATCATTGAATGACTCAACTATAACTATCTACATAATGCATATATATGTATATATATAATAATTACATTGTAGCCAGTGAATTACATACATTTGTATTGTCAGTTATACATAAACTAAAAGAAAAAAATGTGCTTCATTTCCTAAACTTGAACAATCTACGAATATTTACCTATTTAAATTATATATGTGCCAATACATGACCAAATACATTCTAATGCCATTGCTAAAATATGTGTGCAGCAATCCACACCAGAGTCAAAACGGTACAATTATTCAATATCAGATCTGTGACATTAGAAAGTGTTACTTAAGGGGAAATGCTTGTGCTTTAGCAAAATGTTATTTGATAACTTAATGTTGAACAATCTCTACAGAAACTGAAGGTTTATTTTCTGGAACATGTTAGACATGTAAGTGTCAAAACCTGTTTGGAAAATTGTATGACCTCTTTCAGAATAATGTGAAATATAATTCTTAATCTTGCAGTCTTGTTTCACAGGTATTTATTTTGTTATTTTAATTCTTTTTAATTAGATGTAAAAGAATTGTTTGGGCTGTGAGGATAACTGTGACTCCGTGCATGTGGCAGCAGAGAAGGTCCTTGTCTCTCGTTAGCACTGGAGAGAGTATCCGGAGAGCCCTGTGCTGGATTCCGCACCACTGAAAGGAAAATGAGATCAGAATTCATGTCGTCTGTCCCCAGTCCAAATCTGTGAGCAACTAAAGACATTCCTATCTTACCCATATGTTTTCGTGTTTCAATTTAGACGCATTTGTCTTCGTATATTTTAGAAGAAAAATAGTGATTTAAGTCTGAGTAACTAGTTTTCCTCTGAAATATAAGACTCACCATCAACAGCAGAGTGGAGGATGCCAGGGAAGGAGTTTGGGCGCTGGCCTGCGCTCTCCTGACCTGGGCCTTTCTAACTCTCTGCTCCCCTATGCTGCCCGCTTCTCCATTCTGCTTTCTCCTACCCTAGACTTTCCACCTCCCAGCCTCTGCCCAGGATAGCAAGCTTCACCAGTTTTCCTCAAACCCACTTTGTGAAATTTTGAAACTTTGAAAGTTTCCTCAAACTTTGTGTTCTTTGTCTCTGAGAGAAAATCTGAGAACATGTAACTCATTATGATTATCATTTCCTCCTCTGAAGAAAACAGCAAACTACAGATATACGACGGTTCTGCTGACCCACATTGTCTTGCACAGTGCAGAAACCACCTGATCAAACACTGCATGTGCTTAGTCAGCCTCTCTCTAAGTAATAAATCTCTCAAGCAGCTGGGCACAAAGTGACCTTCTTAAATAATTATTTTTATTACTATATGTTTGTGATACATTGTAGGGCACCGGCAGATACACTCACCGCAACGTCTCCATTCCCGTCCCTCCCCTCTTGCTTTAAGAATCCAAGGCTTTTATTATGATGAATGAATTGGCCCACACAGCAACCTGGTTCTAATCAAGTTACTTTACTCAGGCTATGAAATACTAAAACGTAAAGTGTTTCAGTGTAAATTTCTGCTGGTTATAGAGTTCGTTGTTAAATTGTACAGTTATTTGACATGAAGGAAGGTATCAGCATGATATAGAAAGTATTTGCAATTTATAAAATAAAAAGCACCCACATCTCTCACTTCTCAAGCCATAGTTCCTTGTAACGAAGCGCACACACAAATTTGCTATTTTAAATAGCAAACCTCAGAATTCATGATGCAAGAAATTTTTTTAAAAGTAGCAATTATATTACCCCCACAAACAGTATTCTACAATCTATAAGTGAATACTTGAGATATTTCACTGATATTTGATCAGCTCAGATTAGTCCTCAATATCAAAGTATGAAATACATGAAACATAACATGTATGCTGCCCATGGACATATGAGTGGTGATTAGATGAATGAAAATTTAAATTAGTAGGAATCTTGACTTTTTAAATTTTAACTTTGCTTTCTAGTTTAAACACCTTCACAATTGCTGAATGCACTGACAATAATAACTTATAACAAGAGAAAGTTTTCTTCTAAGTTCAGGCTCAATCATTTAGAGAGGAGAGGAAAAGTGGTAATATAAAATTCAACAGCCACAAAAACAGATACACAGCACATCACATACAAAATAAAATTCCAAGAATACGTCCCCAGATTTGGAGCTCACTGGTTTTGACACCCAGGTACACCAAGAGAATTTCTTTCCTTAGCAGTGCAGGACAAAGCTCAGTGGTAAAGCACTTACCTACCGTGGACCAAGGTCCTGGGCGCAGTTCTGGCATAAGGGCAAAGTCTGCATCTCATTATCTGAAGAAAAAACAAGATAAAATCCTAAATCAGTAGAGTTGGAAAGAAGATTTTAGGTGGAAAAAGTATGAGCAGTATTCCTGAATCTGTTATGAACTTATGAACTTCATTTAGTTACTAAATTTGAAGCATTTTATTTTTCCCATCTGAACATCATTTGCCTCTCTTGCTAGAACCCTGTGAAGTTTAAATAATGACTGTGAACCATGCTGATGGCTGCAGCTGGAGGGTGTTGGAGAAATGCAAATTATCATTGTTGCTATTTATTATTTATTGTTCTTGATCACAACTTGGTTCCACCTCTGCAGGCTTCCCCTGCGAGCTCTGGAGGGAAATTAATAATAAATGCAGTGCTGGTCCTTCACAAACACCTGAATGGCTGCTGGAGCACAGCTTCTTTGAAAGCTTTCATAAGAATATTTTAACTTATTCTAAAACTCATCAGAGTTAAGGCTTTAAAAAAATTTCTAGAAAACACACTTTTTCCTGTTGATTGAGTCTTATTTTCTGTGTATTACTGAGGAATTGCACTGTGTGAAGCACATTTACTTGGTTGGAATAATGCCATTTTCAATTGGAAACTTGTCTGTGCCTACATTTTTCTATTGGTAAAACTATACAATTGACAGGTCTGGGTTTTCAATAAAAAAATCAATATTTCAATTTCATTTAATTCATAAAAGGTGCACGTTTGAAATGACTGTTGTATTTTGTTACACTGAAACAGCGGGCTTCTTATTGGTAGCATATGCTTCACTTCCCCTTAATATATTTCAGTCTCCTTTTCTTAAGCCTTGAAGTCACCAGGCAGCATGGGTCACAGCAGTGCCTCAGGTCACATTCCTCCTCATTCCTCCTCAGACTCTGAATCCGGTGAGAAACCTGGCAGCACCGCGCTCCCCGGAGCTGTGGAACAAATCAAGTTCATGAACTGGGGCACTGCTGCACATTTGTAAATAAATATTGAATAAAAGTGCATATGCTTTTGTACTGAGTATGTACAGAGAGGTTGAAATACAGTCATTTCTTATACAAAAGGTAACATTAGGGGTATTAAAGTAGAGAAAACAAGATGATTTCACAGGGTAAACACGTTATCTAATGAGATTAAAAGTGTAACCTTATTTTATTCATGTAGTATGGTGGCCGCGTAAGTTAATACACTTACTTATTTGCATCATGTATGCTAATACATACAGTTTTCTGATTCTCATACTGTGTATTTGGCCCTATAACCCCTGTATGGATGTTAATTAAATATTAAGGGTCTTATTTATTCATTTAATCATTCATTCATTCATTTTGTGATACTGAGTATTTACCTCAGGGCCTTCATACACTGGTCTACATCTTTCCTTTTTTGTGTTGTTTTATTTTGAGATAGGATCTTCCTAAATGCCCCAGGTTGGGTTTGAACCTGCACTCTTCCTGCCTCAGCCTTGCAGAATGCTGGGGTTCCAGATGTGAGCCACAATACCTGGCTTATGTTTTCTTTGTATAAAGATAAGCTCTCTTTTGGAAGGCATACTTCATTTAGCTGACTCACAGCAATATTTTTCAGTTCTGTAAAGAAGTAATTGGTATAAATTCAGTTCACAGTTTACAAATTCTGCAAAGGAAGTGTGAGGGACCTGTTAATGTGCCTTTTAACTCTTGAAACTGCTCTGAGCTCAACCTCAAAATTGCCTCATATCAATCACCTCCCATTCATCCCTCTGATACAGTAATAGCAGTCATGGTAAAACAAATACGGTAAAAAAGGCAAGAAAGTGGATTTTAATTCATTCAGTTTTCAAATATGATGAACAACTTCTATTGTGCAAGAAACAATGCTAAATTATGACCTGATTGTTTTTGGGGATACCTGTTCATCAACACCTCTCAAAGCCGTGTGGATGATGCATGTGAGAACTCAGTGTGAGCTACAAGCAAGATTGTTAGGGATGAAATGATATAATCATCCTCAACAGTCGGGGAAACAACCATGCGAATAGAGTATTATGTTTCAATATAAAAAAAATGAAGGATGATTGGATAAGGGAAGAAATGGTGAGATGTTATTCAAAGAGTAAAGTTTCAGTCATGCAGTGGGAATTATTTCTGAGATTCTAATGTACAAAAGTATGAACATAGTAAACTATGCATTTTGCACACTTGAATTTTACTAAAAGGATGGAATTTACATGTTCTTCCTACAAACACACACTCATCAGTATCTATGTGAAGGTGTATAGATAGATAGATAGATAGATAGATAAAAATTTGCAAGTAGTCATTATTTCATAATGATATATGTATCAAAATATGCAATGTTATCAACCATTCAGCACTAAAGACATATAGATTTCTGTGCATATAAATGAGGGAAAGGAGGAAAAAGATTTTGAGGGAAGACATAGGTAAAAGTTCAGTGTCTACATTAAACAAATATATAGCTTAAAACAGATGATGGGCTGGGGCAAGGGTGTAGGCATCTATACACCCCATGTGTAGCATCCATGGAGCTCTGGGTCCAATCCCCATCACTGCAAAAATAAAATGAAGTAAAGGTGAAGGGCCAATTATGTAAACAGCTAACAGCACTAAGTGGCCTATAAAATACTTGAAAAGGATTTACTGCAGGTTCCCTTGGTGGCCAGGAACCTGTCCCCGGTGGTGCTGAGGACACTGTACTGAGTTAGATCCTGCAGTCCAGGGTGTGCACACTCTGACACATGAGTTCATTGATGGGCTATGGAGAAAACAGCAAAACTCCCACTTACCCTAATTTTGACTTACCTTTAAACACTGGGAATGCATGCATGATTTGCAAAGCTTTTCCTAGGCACAGACTTTGAATACTACTGGTCCACACATTGGTTGCTAGTCTCACTGAAGATGATGCCATGTTATCCTTTTTTAATATATGCTTTAATATGTTGCTGTCTGTTGAACATTGCCCTAGGCCTAACACCGATTTCTCAGTCTATACCTCTGACTTCTGTGCTAATATACTTCAGTGAGATGTTTTTATGAGAATAAATTGGTATCTGTGTACTCCAGTAATCTAATATCAATTTTTATGAGGAAAAACTGCTTGCTAGGAGCAGAAAATAGATGCCATTGGCTTTGTCGTGCACTTACTTCCAAGAGGAAAACTGATACATTTCTGCAGTCTTCCACACTGGGGCATCCACCTAGCAGTCAGTAATGACTGTGAATTTGTTGCAGAGAGGGATGGTTAAAACAGTAGGACAGGATTCATTTCATTTCTTCGGCAGCTTCAGCAATTATTTTTCTACCACTCACCCCCACAACACTGAGAAGTAGCAGTGCTTCTGAGCCCGCAGGTTGTCCTGCTTTCAGCCCTCTGAGGAAGCGGTTCCAGTGGGAGAAAGAAACCTGAACTGTACCAGAGGGAAGTTGGTCCCACTTTCAGAGGGAGGCATGCTGGGGCCTTTGGCTGCACAGTGCCTTTGTGTAGAAGGCTGTCCTCAGTCTCTTTCATTCGACAACTCCATTTCATAGTTCCTGTGAGCCTTCTGAGGATAACACCATTCACGTCTGGCCCAAAGCCCGGCTGTTCTGACTGACTCACAGACCCCTCATTTTATGAGTGGGTAACTGCAGATATTTCTAATGTCTGGAAGTAAGGCCCTCTGGTGACAGGTGGCTGCTGGTGTCCTTCAGGGAAGCTTCCTCCCCTCCACCAGAGTCCTGAGGAACTTACACCTTACATCTCTTCATGGAAGGGCTATGTGGGAGTTTCTGATTCCATTTTTTCAGCCACCTTGTAAGAACAAAAGAAAACAACATTATAAAGACTTTTTACCAAAAGGCACACTGCATAAGAGCACCCAGCTTGTCTAAATAGGCTTGGCTTGTGATGAAGTTCAGTGCACAACCTTCTGGGTTTGTCAGCTTTCTACTACACACTGAGGAGGGCCGTCTTAATGTGCATACTTTATGAGAACACAACCTTGACAGAGTGTGTCACATGTGCAGTCACCACGTGTAGCTCAGTGCCAGGTTACATAGCAACTTGCATTGCTCGGCATCTGCTTTCCCCACGCCTGGACTGCTCTGTCGGTGCCAGCACCCTGGTGTCTTCCTGGTGCTTCCCCTTGCCATGCACAGTGCTGGCTCCTAGGATGCTCATACTTTTCTAAGGAAAGGGTCTGTGTGGATGCGCACACACAGGTGTGTATGTACAGGCTTATGTGTGTGTTGGCCTTTTCTTGCCTTAAAATCCAAAACACTGTCACAGTGTCTCTGGAACATGGCCCATGGCCTGTTTTATTCTTCAGGCTAGTTCACTCTTTTCTCTGTCCCCTCCCACGCTTTCTTCTTACGTGCTCAGAAAGCTCCGTGTTCGATTATTTTCATTCTTTCTCTTATTTTAAGGTTGTGACCTGGGGTCATGTGTCATAGCCATGTGTCACTATGATTTTCACTTATTTTATGCAATACTTTTTAATTTTTGAGACAGGATCTCACTTTGTATTGCAGGTGGGCCTTGAACTTGCAGGGATCCTCCTGCCTTAGCTCTCAAGTGCTGGGATCGCAGATGTGCACCGCCACCCCCAGTGTTATGCACAGTTGTTACTGTGTTCAACTCCCACTGTGATCTCCATTACATATATCTGTTGGGCACTCCCAACTGTCATAGGACTTGCTTTTTCACTAGTAAATCTTGCAGACTCTGCTTTGCCTTCCTTTACTACCAGCTGAAGTGTTACGTCCTTCCTCAGGATTCCCACGCCTTCCTGTCTGGGCTGGTTGAAGCACAACTCACATGTTATTTATCTCTACTTAAATTTTAAGCACTTTCAGGACAAGGACTGTGTCCTCTTCACCTTTATCTTCCACCTGTTCTATGCTGCATGTAACATGAAATAAATGCTTGAATGAATATATGTCTATTTTATTCCACCATAAAATTATATTATGTTGCATAAGACAATTATTCTTTTTTTTTTTTTGGTACTAGAAATCAAACTCAGGACCTGTGCTTGCCAGACAAGCACTTGTGCTCCTGAGCTATATCCCCAGCCCAAAGGCAATTATTCTTTCTTTCACTTTTGTCTGTATATTTCGGTATACTTTGGATTTTTTTGTACATAACTGAGATATGGTTTTATGAACCTGATTAATATGTAGAAATTCTACCTTATCTAATGTCCACATTCATTGAGTTTAATTAAGATCATGTTCATTGAGTTTAATTCTGTTTCTTAGAATATTTTTAATTCAAAGAATTATTAATATAAAAGTTAAGAAAAGTTATATGAGAACTCACTGTTCTTAATTTTCAGGACACTTAGATTCAGGATATACCAGCATGTTTAGATGATCATGGGATTTAATAAAGAATCCACATATTTTCTAAACAGAAGATTTAGTGAAGATGGGTAAACCATACTGTGTGGATAACAAAATCTGTCCCTCTTATTCATGTATTTATTTCATTTATTGGCTGCCTAGTAGGATCTGGGAAAGGCTGAGTCGTAAGTGGTTGACATGGGCTGCACGACCACAATTCCTGAGGAACCATCACATAGTGGCACGAAAATGCTAAGGGATCATTGAAGAGGATACCTCCCCTTCTTTGTGCGATCGGAAATCTGAGGAGTCCTTATTCTTTCTGTGTGAGTGTAAGTAGCAGGTTATTGGCTAAGGAAACTTACTCCACACTGCAGAAATGAGAAGACAAAGGGAAAACACCAAATACCCAGAGTAGGGCAAGCCTTCCCTGCGGCCGCTCCCAGTACGCGTTGCTGTGCAGGACTAACACTAGCATGTTCTGTCCTCTCATTTCTCCACCTCCTGGCTAGCACAGAAAGGAATTTGCTCCAGACTTTTTAGACTAATTAATCCTGAAAGACCAACAATACAATTACTTTAATGCAACTGTGTATTTTATTTGTATTTATCTGTATACTTATATATTGTACATAAAATATAAGCCTTGTTTTGCTTTTCAAGTGACATTAGTGTCATTTAAATAAATGTAAATTAGTAGAATGACTTCAAGGGCACAACTTTCAGTTGTATAATTCTAGAAATCTAATGTACAGTGTGAAGTCAAGAGTTATCAGCATTGCGTTACAAACTGAAATTTGCTAGGAGAATAGATTTCGGGAGCTCTTATGTGGGCTAATACAAAAGGAAACTAAGGTAGCTGAGATGTTCAATGTGTTAATTTGCATAACTATAGTAATTCTTCTTATGAGTATGTGAATGATCATGTTGTACAACTTAAATACAATACAATTTTTAAAAATGAATCAGCTGACTCAAAAATTCTAAGAGTCCATATATATATATATGAATTATTTTGTTCTTTCTCCATGTAAATCATTGAGTTAAACAGCAGAGGAGAAGAGGAGATGCAGTGTGACTTACAAGGCAGACAGACTGGAGTCTTCAAGATACGTTATGTCAGTACCTGAACAGACCCAAAGGACATAGGTTCGGGAAAGGCAGTGTCTTCTGCATCAAGCTAACAGATACATGGCAGATCTCATGGAGATGGAAAGATTTGTGGGAAGGAGGAGGACGGTGGAGAAAAGGGAGACCAAAGGAAAGGAAAGAAGTACACGGGGGTGATCTGCAGAGGCCTGCCCAGCGCCCGACCTTAACCCTCACGGGTCCGACCTACTCAGCGACATTCTGCTCGCCTGAGAGTGCAGCTCAGAGCGTCCTAGCCGAGGATGCAGCCAGCCCCGCAGGTGGCCCTGGGTGGAGCAGGGGTAATTGGTGCTTGCCTGAGGACAGCATGTGGACAGATGGTGCTCCCGGAGGCAGCTTGTCTCCTGAACAAATTGCTTCCCTCTACTCTGAAAATTCTTAGCTAAGAATCCAAAAGGTCATAGATCTTTCTGTGGATTTCATAACTGGCCAATTTTTAAATTTATTAAAAATATAACCTACAGTTATTTCATAACAAGGTTTTGAACACAGAGTTGGAACACACACAAAATTTCCCTATGGTTCACTATTGCTTATGACAGTAGGTGTTAGAATTCCAAGGTTATGCATGCAGTCTCACTGAAAATTCAAAGGGAAAATACCATTTCTCAGGCTGCTTTCTAATATCTGACATCCTAATTCCTCCCTTTCTCTGCTTCAAATCTTTGCTCAGAAGTGAAAAGCTTGCGCTTACTTTTTCGATTGCACTGCTGTTTTTACTTACAAATATGGCTTTTTCAGATTTCCCAGTTTTTGGAGTTGATGTGCAGTTGCGGGGTGTGGACTGGGTGGTAGAGCACTTGGCTGCAGAGCAGACCCTGTGGGGAGTGCGGTCAGTGGGGCGGGGTGAGCTCCTGCAGACGGACAGGATGCTGCGGCATCAGGGGCAGTCCCAGGTTAGGACGGATCAGCTCTGCCAAGTTTGACACCTGATTCTTTTTAACAGACATTCTTTTTCTGTAACACTGATTGGGTTTTCCCATCCTTTTCCTTTTTTCCATTCTCTTATTTTCTTTTGTGAGATTTTGATCAGAAAATTGGAGGGCAGGAGAAAATACAGAGAAGAGAAATGCACCCAAACAAAACATCTAATGAGTTTGGCTGTGCCCAAATTATCCTTGCCACTTTTACATAGATTTTATTTTTGTTAATTAATTGAATTGTAGTGAATAGTGAACCTTTTAGTCCAACAGTTATCATTTCACTTTAAGCATTTTAGAGCTTGTTTTAGCTTTCTAGATTACAAACTTGAGGTAAAACCATACATTTGATTATTGACATCTCTTTGCAGATTGTTTTCCCCATGGTCCCTCCTGAAATGACGAGAGACTGTACAAGTGGAAGTAATTTCAATCAGGGAACCAGGCACGGCAAAGAGAAGATGGGAAAATCAGGGACAAGACAGAAGGCAAAGGAGCCTCACCCATAGCCCCACGCTTACAACTCTAGATCAAAAATTTCACAGACTTTAAAGGCTATTTGTATAAAATAGCATTTGTGTAGAATTTGTGTGAAATCTTAAATTCTTGTGATTACATAAGAAAATCATACACACACACGTGACTATCACAGCATTACCATGTATCGCACCATTAGACAGTTGACTACATCAAATCCACACAGACCAGAGGTCTCACACACCAGTTGTTCCAACTTTAAGAACACAGTGATTCCAGTGCTCAGACAAAGCAGAGCGCAATACTCGGAGGCTTCTCTGAGCCACCCTCCCCTCCCCCGGCATGGGAAGCAACTGCTAAATGCAGCCTTTCTGCAGGTGGACAGCCCTTCTCACACGGGGATAACATCACATGCCCCATGCAGGTGAGATCTCAGAGTGCTGGTCCCCAGACAGCTATGAACGATGGGCGTTCTCCAGGGGCCCGCGCCATGGTGATTTTGTGTTCCTTTTACTTGAAGTATTTCTTACCCAAGGAGTTGTGCTACAGGCATCCTGAAGACAAGATCTCTTCCTTCTAGCAAATATCATTAGTCTCTATTTACCCAGAGGTCTGTGGACAAGAAAATTAGGCCAGGCTGCTTGCCTTCTCTCCTTTCCTCCTGGGGCATCCCACAGTGAGAACTGGGGCATTCGCCTCTGTCTGGCTGTTGTAACTATTTCCTTTCTTCACTTCAGATTTTGGATGGCCTTCCCAGGCAGTGGCCGTGGGAGGAGCACAGTCACATGTAGAAGGTGAGAGAGTGAACCTCATTGTCTCTCTGTTGAAAAACAGAAAATAGGGGCTGGGGATATAGCTCAGTGGAATAAGCGCTTGCCTAGCAAGCGCAGGGTCCTGAGTTCGATCCCCAGTACCGCAAAAAAAAAAAAAAAAAAAAAAAAAAGAAAAACAGAAAATAAAATCCCAGGAAAAGAGAGCCTCATGTATCAGACTTCTAGATCTGACAGTGCTGTCTTGAGGGTCTCAGTTTAGGACCAGTCTCTCCGTCAAAACTAAGCCCTGTCATTCCTCTGCCCAGAGACTAGGTCTCAGCAACTTTGTCCTCTGCGTCTGGCCATTTCAATAGCTCAAGTGCGACAAATCACCCACGAGCTAATGCTGATATTTCTGCAAGGATTCTGACGAGAACACACAAGGACTACTGTTTATGTGCAAAGAATAAATGTACAGCTCAGATATTTTGGGATGCATTGAGATTCAACCTATGACACTTTGATCAAATAAACAGTGTTCTCAAGAAAGGCTGTTGTCTACGGTCATACCAACCTGAACATGCCCAGTGTCATCAAGAAAGGGCTGTTACCAGTCACACCTGCCTTAGCATGAATTTAAGCCTAAAAGCTGCCTCTTTTATGATAGTGCTATTTTCAATCCTGTACGTACCATGCAAGAAAAGACTTCCCTGATTAAGGAGCTCTCAATGGCTAGAATGAATGGAAGGGTTGAGAGTGGCCTCCTCTCTGCTCTCAGCCCTCAAAGGCACTTAGATCTGGCTCCGTGTGAGCTGGATTTCATCACTCCTAAGCCTAGGTGCAGAAAGCAGAAGCAAGACTGCCTCAGCGCAGTCTTTAGGGAAAACACAGAGGACGCTGCGAGCACACTACTGGGAGAGAACTGTCCTTCTAGGGAACTAGGAAGTAAATATAGATCAACCTTCTTCCCCCAAACAACTTTGAAAAGGAGATGCAAATATGACAAATACATATTTATTTGCATCTCTGGCTTATCTCCAAAGCTCCCTGAGGCTGGGGATACACTGGTCATCCTCAGCATTACCGAGGGATGGACCTTCCAGTCAGGAGGAAGTTATGCATTTGTTTTGCAAATAAACTCCTGCGTTTGTGGGGGGGTCGCCTCTTTGTACAGTCTGCCAGAGATAGAATTAATGAGGTGTTTATGCTGTGACTTGAGAGCAGAGCAGTTTATCCTACAGGAAAATGCTAACACTTATGAGCACTCACCAAAGCAAGATGCTTCCCAAGATGACCTGTGGGCTGGTTTGGAAGTTATTCACAAACTTCGCACTGTTCCTGGAATAGAGAGGCGACAACTGCAGAATAATGATTGAAATTAAACTTTTAATACTGGAGCTATTTTTTTTAAACATAAGGAAATTTCCATCTCAATATTCTAAAGATGTTCAATTTTTAAATGAGATCATTTTAAGATCTAATGAAGCATTTGCAATATTTAATTGAATCATAATTTTCCTTTAGGAAAAAAGGAGCCTCTGAAATATACATTGTCATCAATTATGTAGTAGTTCTAAAGTTAAGGTTTATCTTAGCAAAACAAATTAATCTTAAAAAATTAATTTAAAAAGAACCATAGGTCTTTTGCTAAGAAAACCACAGCGAGCTGGCTGCACAGCTCCGAGCTAATAACGCAGACTTAGAGCCAGCATCTGAATATGGGAGTTGCTCCTTGATGAAGACACACATGGGTAATTTACCTTAGTGAAATATTGAAAAGACCCTCAGTTGCTGGTGAATCTTTTCTCTTTTTACTGGAAATACTTTTCAAACTTCACATTTTGAAATACAGGTTCAGCTTTCACACTCATTCTCAATTCCATGAACAAAAATAACCAATATTAATAAGAAATATTTTAAAATATATGTCAAATTAAAACATATTCACAATTTATTCCTGTACATGTTTTACCTTATTGCTTAATATGAACCCCAAGAACAATAATACCACACCAAGTAAAAATAGCTTCATATTAAATACATGCTCCATTGTTGAATAAGGTGGTTTATTACTTCAAGCAAATTTCTTAAACAAAACATATTTTGACATTTATTTTCCTGAACTCCCTCTAAAATTTGAAATGTTCTGTTGCTCCAGTAAAACTTACTTCACTAACAATTTTCTTCTACTCTAAAACTAATTTTCTAAATAAAGTTATAGTTCAAATTAAGCAATACATAAATGTAAAAGTGAAAGAAGGCTGCCACAGCAGTCTTCAGCGATCAAGGGGGATTAGGAGCTGAAAAGGCCCCTTGAAGGCAAACTGAGGAGATACCTTGGGCGCGGTCTCCGGGGCCTTCCCTACTCTGAATTACCCACTCCTTGGGATCGGGTTATGACAGATGCCCCCAGGATGCTTCATAATGCAGGTGTTAGTCATGAAATGAAGCCCAGGGAACTGGAGCAGAGTCGGGGAACAGGCGGTGCATTAGTCTCTGTGTCTGGCTGGAGTTGCGACAGGTGGTCTGCGAGCTGTAGGAAAGCAGGCTCTCCTATGAGGATGGCAAAGCAGAGCCAAAGCTGCTGCGCAGAGAGAGAAGGAGAAGCGGATAGCTGGCGTTGGGGTCCTCAGAACCCGAAGACCAGGGAGAGGAGCGCATTTTCTACGAAGCATTCAAAAGCTGCTGGAAGGGTTCAGTTTGTCTTTTCCTTTTCCTGTCTCTGTCCTCAGTTAAGAACATACGTGAACATTCACACATTCAAGAGACGTACCTGCACTTCACTGGCTTCTGTGTTCCCTCAGCTGGCAATTCCAGGAGCAGGAAGACCCTTCTGTGCCAATGCCGCCACTCCCCCAGGCTCCGGGGCTCAGGGCTAGGTCAGGTGAGCAGCTCTATATGGAGAAACCTGCATCATTTAAATGGCAGCCTTCCCTAAATCGCATGACACAGACGAGTTCCCAAAGCAGGGTTCTGCAGAGTTATGGTTCTAGCAAGCCTTTGGGACGACACAAAATCACATCTGCTCCAAACCCTCCTCAGCAGGTCAGAGGAAAGCAGACTTTCCTCCCAGGACCGTTGTGAGTAACAGATGAGGAAGTGTTAACAGAGCACTTTCTCTCAGCGGCCACTCCGTGGTATTCGTCACTCTAGGAACCTAATGATGTCTTTGAAAAATTCAATATGCATCATGAAATAGTAAAGAAATTTCAAATTACATTGTACAGGAATGGTTTCTCCCAGGGACATCAGGATCTTAGACACTGAGAGCTACTGAGCTGGGGATGCAGACCAGTGATAAAGCCCCTGGCTACCAGGCTCAAGGCTTTGGCTCCAGTCCCAGAGAGCCACGAGAATAAATGAATAAACAGATTGATGACTGAAAGCACCGGAAAGCTATAGGGGAAGGTAAGAACAAAAAAGAGAGCTGTATTACATTAAAGTTACCTGGTTAATTGTCAAGAGTACTATGGCTGGTTTTCACAATAAAAAGCATAATTTTAGTGAAAACCAGAGCCAGCATTTCACACGAGAGCTAACTAAACATCTAGTTGGGCACCCTGACATCGGCCCTTTACCAGGAAGTCTGCTATTACTGCCTGCCAGGCAGCAGTTGGTCTAGTGTTTTTCCCTAACATAAAAGCACATTCCACACATTTGTACCCCCAGCATTAAAGACAAAGAGCTTTTGACATAGGCATATTCATTTCCCTTTATGTGTCTTACTTTTCTCATCCCTCAAATGATCGCTGGGACCCAAATGCCCCTGAAAGACTCTTAGATGACTTTCGTTCTCCAAATGAAACTTCTGCAATGTTATACCACATTGTATTACCTGATAAGTCCTGGAGAGCTGTTTTTATTTTTATTTTTTTAATTTTATTTTAAAGACAAAAGAATGGAGACATGTGAACCAGAAAAGCCATAAACAATACAGAAAATACAAAGTTATACAGAATATAGTAGGGAATTAGAACTGGATGTTGTATTACATAGTTATCTTCACATTAGTTAACACAAAAACATTAAAGGAAATACCAAATTATAGATAAGATAGTAGGGAATTT
>PVLD010026259.1:0-22438 GCA_004027595.1 Dinomys branickii | reverse complement strand
CTAGAAATTGTACCATCATCTCCTTCCCATCCCCAGTTCCTACAAAACACTGTCAGACATTCAAGCCAGAAGAGCATCTGCTCAGAGGTCACACTTACTCAGCTCTTTTGGCAGCAATTTTCATGCCTTTTTTTTTGGTCTTTTTGAGATAGGGTCTCACTAAGCAGTTCAGGCTGGCCTTGAGCTCACTTTGTAGCCCAGGCTGTCCGCAAACTTGCACTAATCCTCCTGCCTCAGCCTCCCGAGTGCTGGGATTACACGCTTGCTCCACCATGCCTGGCTTTCTATGCTCTTATATCAAAAAAGGCACAAAAACGTAATATTTCTTGACCTCCTATCAACTTGTTTCAACTCACATTTTCTGGTGCACCATATTTGTTTTTCTCACTGGCTGGCAGAGTCAATGTAAAACTAATGTCACTGAAACAAGACAACAGTTCAAGAGATACTTTAATTTTTGGATTTTTAGAAAATGAAAAGGAAATAGCTGTGAAAATACAAGTAAAACAGATAATACTAGTTTTTACAGCACTGTTTATATTTTGCCTATAAAGTAATTGATCCTCTCCTTAAATTGTATATTAGGTAGCAATTTATTTAATTTCTTCTATTGCAAGAGGCATATTTCAGTGAAAAATAATCTAAATCATGCCAATGAGTAGACTTAGAATGTAGCTTGGTAGTAGAGTGTTCACTTACACTGTGCAAGATGCTGGGATCATGCTCCTATGAAGAAGAGAGCAGGATGAAGATAAAAACAGTAAGAAGTTAATAGGAATTGTGGACATGATTAAAGCAGATAATATAAATGTAGAAAAATGTCCCCCCAAACAATATTTTGTATAATTAAAATATGCTTATAATTATAGTAATGTAGTAAAAATCATTAGAAGAAAGAACATTTTATTCAAATTAGTTTGGTCTTATAAATAATGAAGAGCACATTTGATTTTTCCCCTCTGGAATGTTGGTTTTGAAAAAACTAAAGTGGATGGAGTATTGTGTGTGCATGTGTGCTTGTGCACATGTATAATAGTTTGAAACACGGTGAGATTCTCCACACTTTCTCTTTAGTTAGGAAAATAGCACTCGTAGAAGTTAGTACAACACATTCTTAGACAACTTTTTATTGCTTTCATACTATTAATTTAGCAAAATATTTTGAAAATGCTGGTGAGACTGTATCATCCACATCTCAAAGCATATATAATATGAAATTAGCATATATGGAATACTTATAGTAATCTTTGAGCTCTTAAGACTACTCTTAAAAATGACTTTGTACTTTTGTCATTAAAATAAGAGAAGCTTGTTGAGGCTTGGTAATTTTTACATATGCTACTAGTTACTATTGATAGTTTTAGAACACTGTTCAAAACTGTATGTATGCATGTATATTTCTTTCTGCAGTCATAAGTTATGGAATGTCTCCATTCACATTTGAAAAAAAATAATGTGAAACACAGACAATTGACATACTAGTTAATAATGGACAGCAGAAAAATTAAAAACAAGATGCCTTTATGTACAAGAATGAAGGAAGCATTGCAGTATAGAAACAATATGACCATACTCCCAAAACTGCTACTACACATTTACTGCTATTCCAGTGAAAATATCTTTAACATACCTCAATAATCTAGAGAAAACATTCCTGGAATTCTTTGGAAACAGAAAAGACCTTGAATAGCAAAAGCAGTTCTAGACAACAAAGGCAAGTCAGGGCGCATCACAGTCCCAGGCCTGAACTTATAGTATAAAACCACTGTAATAAAATCAGCATGGTACTGGCAAAAAAACAGGCCTGAGCGTCAGTGGAACAGAATGGAAGATGCAGATGCATTTCCAGACACACTCAGTCACCTTAACTTTGACAGAAGATCCGAACATGTTCACTGGGAAAAAGATAGTCTCTTTAATAATGGCGCTGGAAAAACTGGCTTTCCACATGATGAAGACTAAAACTAGATCCATAGCTATCACCATGCACTGAAATAAAGGCAAATGGGTCAACAATCTAAATGTTAAAACAGAAACAATAAATTTACTGGAAGAGAAAGTAGGTAGAAGTCTCAAAAATACAGGTATAGGTAGAGACTTCATAAACAAAATCCATACCACAAGGGAAGTACTACAAAGAATCAACAAATGAGATCTCACCTTACTAAAAAGCTTTTTCACAACAAAAGAAATCACCAACCTAGTGAAAAGACAACCCACAGAGTGGGAAAAATTATAGCCAGTTGTACCACAGACGAAGGACTTATATCCAGAACATATAAAGAATTGAAAAAAATCAGACCCCCGACATTCAAAAACCCAATTCATAAGCAAGCATCAAAGATACATAGGCACTTCTCAGGTGAAAATACAAATGGCAAATAAATAAATGAAAAAGGGTCAACATCATTGGTCATTTGAGTTGAAAATTAAAACAACACTGAACTTCTATCTCACCCAAGAAAGAATGACTAACATCAAAAATTCAACTGATAACAAATGCTGGAGAGCCTGTGGAGAAAAAGGACTGCTTCTTCACTATTGGTAGGAATGTAGGCTGCTAAACCACTTTGGAAATCCATGTGACATTTCCTTTAAAAATTGAGATTGGAGCTCTCATTTGAACCAGCTATTCCCCTTCTGGGTACCCTCCCAGAAGAAGTAAATACATCATACAACCTTGATATGTGTGCACTCATACTTATAGAAGCACAATTTGTAATAGATAAATCTTGGAAACAACCCAGACGTCCATCAAGCAAAGAATGGATTAAATTTTTTTTATATAGTGGAGTACTACTACTTAGCCATAAAGAAGGATAAAATCGAATTTTTCATAGGTAAATTGATGCAACTTCAGACCACACCCATAAGTGAGATAAATCAGACCCATATGTGTAAACTTCATATTGTTTTACTAATGTGAAAAAACAAACAAGTAAATAAGATGAAATGTACATTTGTGAACTGAGAAGAAATTGTTTTTTAAAAAAGACAAACTGTGATGGGGAAAGGAAATGAAAAAAAGAAACAAACATGTATACACAAGATAGCTAAGATTGTTATACAGCTAGTTTCTTTTAGTTCATTAAAGGGAAAGTTTTGTGTTAATATTGTATAGACAATATATCATACCTATATCTTCTACTCTGAATAACTACTAGGAAGTCAACCATACACAATGTATCAATTATTGTAACTGTCCTGCTAACCTGTTCTGAAAATCAGTTTCATTGTAATGTTCATCTTTTTTTCCTCTCTCTCTAAAGTGAAAAACAAAATTGAAACAGTTAACCAAAAAAAAGAGTGTGAGATCAGGGTATGAGATCCTTGTTCCATCCTATACTTATTCCCTCCTAAAGACCCATATGCTCTTTAAATACCTATTTTATTATTTATTATGGAGATCAGTGCAATGCAAAGTTTCCCAAATTTTGTCAATCTGTTGCATTCGCATCATTTCTTTTTCCCTGTGCACTTATGCCAAAATAAATGCCTAACACTTCTGCTTAACAAGAAAGTAGACCTAAGCGACTCAATGAATACAAATGACTGAACATCTCAGTAACTATTTGATATCTTTTTCCATACATATATATGGAAAATTATTTATTCTTCTTATTTTCATTTTAATATCATCAAAATTATTTTAAAGCACGTTGCATGTGCCTGTTAGACACTGTAAAAGTTCTTGAAGTTTGTGGTCAGATTGCAGACTACCAACTTCATTACTTATTAGATATTGATTTTCATACAGTATATGCTTTTTATTACAAACACTAAAATTTAATTGTATGATAGTATCAAAATTGATATACTGATTTTGAATATCAACAGCTAACTGTCTTAATATTTAATATCACTTTTTCCACCAAACATTAAAATCATCCCACAGCATCTGTCTGATTTTTTTGTAGTGACTCAGGGGCTTCAATGCAATGTTTGGCAACTTCTAGACAAGTGGTATTTATTTATTTTTATTTTTATTTTTATTTTTTTGCTAAGTGGTATTTAGTCAACATATTTCATCATATCATTGCAAGGACCAAGTTAAATGATAGCTGTGAAATTGTTTTGAAAACTGTAAAACATATTGTAAGTAAAATAAATGTCACTTATAAGGCAGCCACATCCTGTTAATGAAATATAGACTGTAAACACAAATATTAGATCTACAATTAGAAAGCAGAAGCATCACTGTCTTCTCCTGTCAATTTTATTCAGACAACATTTTTTTTGCAATTTTACTACTGATTGCAAATTCTTTTGAATTAGATAATCCCCTTCATTTGATTTATCCAATGTTTCACATAATAAGGAATTGATTTTCCACTTATGTCTAAGAGATAAATACTTGGATAGGTGTAGCATGTTCTATTTTTCATAACATCAATTGAAAGGAACTTTTGAGAGAAGGCACAAAATCACATACATTTCTCTCTTTGCCATTGTCTAGAAGAAATTCAATCCTATTGACTTCATTAATGAATGAGCGAATGTTGTCTACAACTATCAGCAAGCGTTGAAAATCATTGGATCACAGTTGGGTATCTCACAAATACATTGTATATGGAATATCCACTATGTACAATGCACCAAATTAGACTCTTTGAATATAGACTTTTATTTCATACTTTCCTTTAAAATATTATCAAATAGAAGAAAATAATCATGAAAATGACATAGAATATGATAAAAATAATTTTTCATTGCCATTATATTGTGCTTTAGAAAGAACATCAAACCCACACATAGGATTTTTTCTTTCAACCCCCAAAATTTCAGCTATGAAGTTATTGCATTGACTCTGAAACAATAACGCACTGAAAACTTGGTCAACTTTCTTTTAAATTTCAAATTCTGCTATCTATAAAATGTTTGCATCACCTCTCTTGATTTTCAATAATCTTATGATATTTAAATGCTACTGAGAGCAATGAATTTCTTGGGGAAGGTACTATGCAGCTAAAAAAAAGTCAGATAGTCCAGCCTTGTTTGGTGTTAAATGTAGCAGAAATAGTGATAGAAATATAATGTTAGTTCATTATAACCATCAGTGAGTAAAAAGTTACACTTTTTGAAATATAAAGTATGTAAATTAGTAAAAGCACTGTGTTACTCCTCATTAAGTTTTGAACATTTTCATATTTATTTCTCTCTAATACCCCATAATATCCCACTTTATTACTATATTACTCACTTTTTTGTCATTGGGACAAAATATGTCATACCTTCAACTTAAAGGAGGAGAGGTTTAATTGGTTTACATAATCAGTGAGCTCAATTTGCCTCCAGCACCTAGCTACCCGCAATGAAGAAAGTCTATGGATGTAGGGATAGGTGGAGGAAAGCTGCTCACATCATGACAGTCAAAAAATAGAGGGAAAAGTGAGGATCCAGGGAGGAAAATATACATTTCCATGTCATGTCTCAAGCTAACCACCTCTTCCAACTGGGCCTCAGAGACTTTTAGGGCACCCTTGAAATCTAAACTGTAACATTTCAGCCTTCATCTACATCTCATTACACAAGTGGCATTTAATCCATCTCTAAGAATCACTAAACTCTTAACAACTGCATCACTGCTGAAAAGTCCAAGTCCAAACTTTCCTCTGAGAATCAAGGCAAGGTCTTACTTGTGAGCCCCTGTGAAAATAAAATAAGTAAACACTTCCTACACAAAATAGAACAGAATAAACATTCCTATTTTATAAGAGAAGCATAGAAGAATAGGCAGAAATTTGACCAATAGAAGAATAAAACTCAGTAGAGTACACGTTAAATTCTGCAGGTCTATGGCCAGCACCCAGGCCAAGTTATGATGAAACCTATGGGTTTCAAAGGACCTGGGAAGCTCTGCCCCTATGGCCTTGCTGCTTTCAGGCAACATTACCAGTTTCTTGGGCTGGCTTCACTCACTGTCTGCTTCTATCCCAGCAAATATTCTATGTTCCTGCCAACTCCAGGTTCTTGTGGTCTCTACTGTACTTTCACATTAAGTTTCACAGCCTGATGCACTACCTTTTTATGTCTTCCTAGCACAGATTCTGAACCAGTCACACATTTTTGCCTCAATTCCCAGGCCTTCTCCTGAAATCTGGGTAGAAATCTCTGTGACCCAATAACTTCTGCATTCCCCATGCCAAAACAACTAGCAGTTTGTATACTGCCAAGGTTGGCCAAGGGTATGAGCAGTTGCCTGGCCATTTTGGACAGTGGGTGCAGCACCCACCACTTAAAAGAGTGTAGTAATTTAGTTTCAACTTTCAGTAGGTTCAATCTACACTTGACCTATTCCAATGCAAATAACACATCATGGAAAGGAAAAATCCTCACGTGATAGAGGCCAGAGAATAAAGAGAAGGGATGAACCCAGTAAAGAAATACTTTCTTCCAAGAAATATTCCCAGGGATGCACTCTTTTAGTGTGGCCCCAATTTGAACCTGAGAATTTTGGGGAACATTTTAGTTATTAAATATAACAGAACCCATAACCTTCAGGCAGCTTTGGAAATAGTTGCCTGAAAATCCACCACATCAGAAGGATCAGTCACACACCTGCAAACACACACACACACACACACACACACACACACACACACATACTGTATCAGTCAGGGTTCAACATAGGAACTGATTTAATATATTAAGATATATCTCTAAGATATATGGATTTAAAATGTAGGATTATAATAACCCCTCCAGAGTCAGATATGGATGAGTGCAAAAGAACTGTCTTCAGACCAGAAATTGAAACAATTCAGTCAAAAGTGAAAGGCCTGGAGTTCACTGCAGTGTTCCATGGGAATCTCTATTACAAAGTTAAAAGTTTCTGCTTTGAAAGGCTGAAGACTGCAGTGCAAAGCTCAAGAATCTGTGCTAAAGCCTGGAGATGGAAGTTCAAAGGTGGTGGAACACCAGTTCCTGCACTGAAACAGTAGCAAGACAATTTTCTTCTTTCCCTTTTTATTCCATTCAGGCTACATGGCTATTGTTTTGTGCCACCCACAGGCAGGGTGAATCTTCCCTCTTCAGTAAGTCCATCACTGAGCACACCGGAATTAAGCTCTAACAATCACGTTGGCATTTCTTACTCAAATTCACACCATAATTAAGTATCCCACACACGTGTATGCAAACATACACACCTACCTTTAGGCTTTTTATTAGTCTGAAGCAATTTATAACCATCACATAAGATGACAGATCCACTAACTTTTAATTTCCTTCTAAATGGTTTCTTTATTTTTATTCCAATGTTGGAACAATTTGGTACAGATGACAGAAGACAAACTTTGAAGTCAATTTTGATAATATCTCCCAGATATGCATTTTTCCAATTTAAGGGCCCTTGAACAAGTTGCTGATTAATTATATTTACTGAGTTCAGTTTCTTCATATAAAAATTGGTAAACTATCATTCTCCCAATAGAATAATTGTGAGAGTTAAAAAGACACATCATGCAAATATCTAGTACAGTGCTTCACAAATAATATTACATTATTTATATTTATGTTTTTACTCCTGTGAAAAAATACCTGACATATACAAGTTTGGGCCTGTTGGAGGAAAGCCACTCAACCCATGAAAGCTAGGTAGGAGAGAAAGAGAAAAATGATCAGGCAGACCACATTCCCAGAGATCATATCCACCAACCAACCTCTACCTCCAAGTTCATCAATCTACTGATGAGTTTAGTGATTCCATAATCTAATCATAATCCAATAATCGAATCACCTTCCATAAGAATCATCTCTGAATATATAAGACTGTTGGGAAACATTTTATATATAAACCATAAAATCCATGTATTTGATAAATATAACTATTATTGTTTATGACTCAAAAGGTCACATATTATGATTATAAAAATAAGAGTTAAAATTATATTTCCATTTAAAGTAGAAAAATCCTTGAGTCTGGAGTTATAACAAATTAGCAACAACAGAAAGGTAGCATCATCTGAATTCAGAGCTCTAGTTAATACTGAAGCAGAACCCACTTCCCAACCTCAAAAAAAGACAAAGTTTCCTTTACTAGCAAAGGATATAACTCAGCAGCACATGTGCCTGCCTGGCAAGCAAAAAAGTGCCACTTACTCTCTTGTAATAAAAATATATAAACAAAAAATACTTTTTTGCTTATTGGTACTATTTAGATGCATATAATGATTACATTCATCATACAGAACTTGTATCTGTACATGATATATCTTAGTTCTTTTTCCCCATACCATGCCCTCTTGCGAAACCCTCTTCCACTCCTTATTTACTCTTTCAATTTCATCCTTTTTTCTCATTTTTTTTTCCTTTCCTTCTTCCCCATCCCAATTATACTATGTCCTTTTGAATAACTTCTTCCTATTTCACAATATCTATTATACACTTTGATTATTTACACTTGCACTTTCTCTTAACATAGAGACAAAGTAATATTTACACATGCGTGTCTGATTTATTTCAATTAAGAGTATAGTCTCAAAGTCCATCCTTTTAGGTATAAGTGTCTCAAATTTATCTTTCTTTATGGCTCCATTGCATTAAAAAGTACAAATTTTTTATCCATTCATTGGTTTGTGGATACTTGTTTTTTCCCCAAGATTCAGCTTTTATAAACTGTTCTGCTATTAACATGTGTATGCATATATCACTTAGTGTGATACTTTTAATTCATTTGGGAAGGTACTAAGAATGAGACCTCTACTCACAGTTTTTGAAGAATCTCCAGACTGATCTCTGCCATCGTTGAACCAGTCTACCCTCCCAACAAGAGAGAAGGGTTCCTTTTACCCTGCAGCCTCACTGGCATGTGTCACTGGTTGATTTCTTGATGATAACTATTTCTGGAGTAAGAAGAAATTTCAGCATTGTTTTCATTTACATCTCTGAAATGATCAATGATATTAAAGTTTTTTTCATGTGTTTATTTGCTTTTTTTTTTTTTGTATTTCTTCTGAGAAGTACCGATTCATTTCAGATGCCCATTTTTGGATTGGGTCTTTACATTTTGGGATTTTTTTAGATCTTTATATGTTCTTGATATTAGTCCTTTGTCTGAAGAACAACTAGATAAGACTTTTTCCCACTCTTTGGGCTGCCTTTTCACTCTGTTTGTGAATAAGGTTAGATTTTAAATTAACAAGTGTTTAACTCCAAATAAAATGTCAATGTGATACGTAAGTCTGATGCTGGCAAAATAAAATGGCGGGGAGAGGAAAAAGAGGAAAAGTATAACAGAGATGTATTATGTACATATAGCAATTCTCTACAATGTATGTAATCTTTATATAATGCAAACATGTACTAATAAAATTCTTCCAAAATCAATGAAATCTGAATTTTTAGCTTCTTATTTTCTTCTCTTTGATTACTAGGACTGAAACCACATGTGATTTACCAGTTTTCATTGAAAATTAACACAATATCATGTACTGTGGATTACACACGATTAATATTTTTAGAAATGCCTTAGCATCATTTTTTAAATTCAATTCTATAAAAGTCATATACTTCAAATATGCAAAGTTTTACAAGCATCAATTGTTTTCAATCATTGAAAAACTTCAATATCAAGACACCAAAAAAGATTAGCTACTAAGTAGGCCTGACTTTTGATTAAAGATTTATTATTAGATATACTATAATTTTCTTCTTTATAATCCAAATTAGTGACTAAAGATATAAATGAAAAACTTCTGAAATTCTATTAGTTGTAAGTCCTCTTTGTGATAAACTTCTTGTTTATGGCAGTGTAGGAAAGAGGAGGACATAATATTGATCAATAAAATACAACTTTGAACTTGCTTATCAGGCATGTCACCTAAAATTTAGTGTCTAGCATCTAGAAAAGTGATTTAAATGAATAAAAATACTAATAATTATGTCAAGACAGATTCTCTTTCTTTTGTTCTTAATCTATTTACCTTTATAACTTAGTGAAATCAGCTTTGATAAATGTACTCATATTTTTTTCTGGAAAATAGTCAATTGAGCATTTTGCTACATCTAACACATGTTGTCCCACCGCAGTCTTATTAATTTTTCTGATGAATCTGGAGCTGGTATTAACCACAGATCTACACAGACAAAAATAATAAGATATATACCTATATTCAGGAGTTCATTGGGATAATTGTTACATGTGATTATGGAAAGTGAGAAATCTTAAGATGGGTAGTGAGTAAGGAGGAGACAAAAGAAAATAGGTAACATGGCTCAGCCCCACTCTGAGGGTCTCAGGAACATAGAATATGATGATATAATTCTCAATCCAAAACTGAAATTCTGAGAACATATTGGCACACCAGGTGCAGATTCCAAAGTGAGAAATCCTGGAGTTTTGAAGCTAAAACCTAGAATACAAATGTGTCCCAGATACAGGAGAGAAACGCAAAATGTTTTCCCACTGCTGTCCTATTGACATGGCTAAAGTGACTCCATTTTCACTCCAGCCTCCCTGTTAGTATTCCCTTAAACTATAGATGAGCTCAATCCTAACACCTCTCTTTAGCTAACCGTAATCAATGGAGGAACAGGTCTTTTTATCTAAAGGAAGCAATAGATAAAGCAAACTGTGGGTAAGCTAAGATTTACTGTATCCTGCCTAACTAACAAACACCTGGGAAATATAAATCTTGTGACCTTCTTGTGAAAACCCCTGGAATGTAGTTGCTATGGTGATTGGAAACGTTAATGTATAAAACTCCGGAAAACAAAGCCCAGGTCATTGGTGTTTCAGCTTTCACTGATCAACCATCCTGCTTGCTAAAACAGAGGTCATTTGTATTCAATTCTCAGCCTCCATGGGTGTTTCTCCCTATTTCTGCCATAACACTATCAAGGCCTCTGCCAACTGTATAATACATGCCCACATTAAAGGCAACTCTTCTCCCCTCCCCCCCTTAATTTAGCAATTCACAAATTATTTTCATGTGTTCCTTAGCTTAGTCAAGTTGATAGCTATAAGCAACTATTCACAGCATCAATAGCCATTTTCTGCTCTGAGAATCTTTCTACCATTTTGATTTGAATGACATAGTCTCTAGTTTTTACCTAATACTTATGTTTTTTAATTGAAAAATTATTTTCTATTAGATTTGTTAGCAATGATTTTTTTGGCACCTGGAATCTAACTCAGGACCTTCTGCTCTTGCAAAACTGAGCTATATCCCTGGCTACAACTTTTATTTTTTATCAGTACATATTTGTGTATAGAACTATCATATTCTTCATAGAGTTGGTACATGTACATACATACCTTACTTCATTTTTTATACCATTTCTCTCCTCACACTCCTCTCTTGGTTTCCTTCAAATTTGCAAAGATCTGTCTCCCTAATTCATACTATCTTTCTTTTTTCTCCTTATTTATATTCTGATCAGAAAATATTAGTATATTTAAACATTTGAACTTTGATCTTTTGTTCTTCTCCACAGTCTTTCATCTTTTCTAAGAAATCAAACTATATATCATATCCTGGTTCTCAGCAAAAATATTGTCTTCTTTATGTAGGCTTTCTCCTCTAGCTGTATTAAAATAAGGACACTGGCTCCTTTCTATGTTCTACATGGAAAAGAATAGTCATATTTGGACTATTCCTCTCTTTCATAATCAACTTTTAAGCTTTTCACCATGTACTGTCATTCCATTCCTCTCTCTATCACTCTATCACTATCAATCTATCTATCATCTGGCTATTTATCTATCTTGGTCATTCACACAGACACATAGTAACAGTATTTCCTCCCTATTCTAAATATCCCCACTTTCATTATATTTTTTGTCTCAGAAACTTCATTATCTTTTAGTACATATTTGCAGTATATGAACTTTACAAACTTCTTGGAGAATGAGTACATGTAGATAATTCAATGTTGTTTTCAATCCCCTTCCTGGGTCAGGGATATAGCTCAGTGGCACCAGTGCCTACCTGGCAAGCACAAGGCCCTGAGTTTGATTCCTGGTACCCCCCAATAAAATAGCCCCTTTCCTTCCTACTTCCTCCCTCATTTAATTTTCCTTTCCCATTTCACTATTTCTTAATTATTAATTATAACTGATTATTATGGTTTCTCTGGATGTCCCCGCAAAGCCTCATGAGGTCATGGGATAGCCTTTTAGACTTTATGATTGATCCATGGTCCAATGCTAGGATTATGAGTGTAAGTGCTACACCTGCCCTGGGGTGAGGAGTTTGCATGCAATATAAGGCAGGGAAAGAAGCTAGCTCTCCCTTCTGCTGCTCCTCTCTTTTGCTCTTGTTGCTTTTGTTGTTTTCTGCTGCCACAAACTGTTGCCCTCGGCCATGTGCCATTCTGCCTTGGAGCCAGCTGGATATGGACTGAAATCTCCACAAACTGTGAGCTAAATAAACCTTTCCTTCCTTTATCCTGGGCCTCAGGTATTTTGTTCCAGCAATGAGAGAAAAGTAACTAAGACAGAATTGAGTACCAGAGAAGGAGGGTCCTTGCTGTGACTATACCTACCTATGTGGTTCAGCAGCCTTTAAGAATGGCTTGTGGGAAGAATGTGTAAATGTTTGGATATGTTGGCTAAAGAAGTACAGCTGGAATGTCTTAGCCTGTCCTGTATGGGAGATTCTGTTCATAGCTCAAAATACCAGAAGGCTGATACAAATCTTGCTGGTAAAGAACAGGCTTGGGAGTTTCTCCTGGGAAGGACTGCATTGATTGTTACACTCCAAACAATGTGTGCTATGAC
This sequence comes from Dinomys branickii, assembly GCA_004027595.1. Classification (NCBI taxonomy): domain Eukaryota; kingdom Metazoa; phylum Chordata; class Mammalia; order Rodentia; family Dinomyidae; genus Dinomys; species Dinomys branickii. The sequence goes on along the minus strand of PVLD010026259.1, from coordinate 9,717 downwards.
TCAGCAAAAAGGTTGCCTGTAGTTTTCACAAGTCCAAAGCCTTTGCCTGACACTGAGATTAAGGGCAGCAGATTAACCAATCTTGTGGAAGAAATTTCAAGGCAGCTGAATATTAATGTGGTGGCATGGCTATTGCTCAGCATTTTTAGTCAGATTTATGTTATAAATAAAGAACAAAGAGGTCAGCATAATTATAGAAAATGCTGTGAGTTTGGCCAGAAAGTAAGTTCCAGTAAAGCAGTGGATTGTGAAGATAAAGCAGAGATCATAATTGCTGAGAATAAATAGGAGAACAGAAAGGGCCTGAAGACATCACATGAAGCAGCAGAATTCCATCCTTTGAAGGCTCAAAATTGCAAAAGTGTAATATTTTGCTTTAAAAATAAAGCTACCGAACACCACGTTCCAGAATGGTGAGAGGCACACTATGGTTTAGAATGCAGGAGCATAGAGAATTTGCTCCTAAGAATTGGACTCAGAGTTCCCAGCCATTCAGGCACTCAACCTCTACAGCAAAGAGAGTGAGAAGCCTGCTTACTGTTCTATCTGGCAGCAGACCTTGGCAATATCCATGTGGTGCTTCTTTTGGGTACATGCAGAATGGAGGAGATGTGGTGTTGGGAAGGTTTCCACCCACAATTCAAATGCCTGGAAGGCCTGGTAGTGTGCTCTTGAGAGGGTGGAGCGTGAAACTGTGAGTTGGAAACCAAAGGTACAGTGGAAACTTTAGAAGTTTACAGAAGGCAGAAACATAGATCATCTAAAGAAAACTGCAAGTAAGGAGCAAAGCAGGCCTAAAAGAGAAGCCGTGGGAGCTACAACCACCAGAAGTGCCATAGGGGTGAAGTCAGTCAGCCCTTTGGAGTTCACATCTTGCCACTGATTGCCTCAGATCCTGCACATGAAAATGTAAGACTTAATGTTTGCCCTGGTGGAGTTTGTACTTGCTTTGGTCGCATTCCTTGTATCCCCCCCATTTGCAAATTTGAAATGGAAAGTTCATCTTGTGCCATTGAATCTTGGAAATGTTTAACTTTCTTTTGACTTTTATAGGGGGTCACAACTAAGAGTTTTCTTAAGTCTCAAAGGGGATTAAGGCCCTGGACTTTTCAGCAATACTGAATCTGTTAGTTGACAACTCTTGTAGATGGACTAAATGTATATTGCATAAAGAAATTTGCATGAGTCTTTGGGGGGCCAGGGGCATAATATTATGCTTTAATGTCTTCATGCCCATCAAAGCCTCATGCACTTTTAGATTAGCTTTTGGGGGGTAAACTGAGTCTAGGGTTTGTGATTAAGTCATAGTGCAATGCAGGGATTAGGGTGAATGATACGTGGATCAGACCAATAATTGGATTTGCCCCACCCTAATCCTGCAGTCTGGATTAGATAAAAGGGGCAGAAAGAGACTCATTTCTCCTTTTTGCTCTTGCCAGTTTTGCTGTCATCTGCAGTCCTCACTCCCATGAACTGTTGATTCACTGCCCTTTGCCACCCTGCCTTGGTGCCAATTTACATGCACTGAAGCTTCTACAAACTGTGAGCTAAATAATCCTTCCACCTTTAACATTTTGTGTTGGGTATTTTGTCTCAGCAGTGAGAGAAACATAACTAAATCACATTATTCCCTATAAATTTGGGTATGTTGCACTGATATAATTTAATTCAAGGAACTATCTTGTTCCTTGATTTCTCCTGTGACCTATTGATTACTGAACAGTGTATTTTCTACTTGCATGCATTTTAATAATTTATATGGTTTTTCTTGTCCTTGAGTTCTAATTTTATTGTGCTATGATCTGATAAAAAATCATGCTATAATTTTTTGTTTTTTCCCACTTATTTAAGCATTATTTATTGACTGGTATGTGGTCTATTTTGGAGAAAGGTTTATGAGCCTCTGAGGAAAATGTGTATTCTGTTATTTTTGGCTGGTATATTCTGTTATTATCTATTAAATCATTTTATTCAAAGGCTTTGTTTAGTTCTAATATTTCTTTGTTGACATTTATTAAGAGATTTGTCATAAGTCATATTGAAGTATTGATGTTTACCTGATCTTTTATGTCTGGTAATACTTGTTTCTGAAGTGAGATATGCTGGTGATGCAGAAATGTTAATAATTGTTATGTCTTCCTATTGAATGTTGCCTACTACCAACATGTACTGAACTTTTTGCTAATCTTTCAATCACTTTTTCATTGAAGTTCACTTTTTCTGAAAATAGGATAGCTACTCCTGTTTCATTTTGAGGAGGTACTGATTGATATCTTGTTTTCAAAACTTTGATATTTAAACTATAAAATTTTGTGAGATAAATATATTTCTTCTGTACAGAATATCCCTGGGATCTGTGTCTTTTGATTGAGAAATTGATAGGATTCACACTGGTTTTATTACTGAAAGATATTGACTTTTTCCTTTCATTTTATTGTTTTCCTTGGCTGATTTTCTTTTCTTCTCCTCTAATTAATTGATTCCCCCTGGTATATTAATTCTATTGAAATTTTGGCATTGCTAGGTCCATTATGTCTTGATAATTATATTCTTGATAATATTTTGCAGTGCTCATGTGATGGTCATGAATGCCCCTATATTCTCTTATCATGGAAATGTTACTTCTGCATGAATTTTGATAGTTTTGGGGGATGTACAATTGTAGGTTGATAGTTGTTTTCTTTTAGAACTAGAAACCCTTCAAACTTTCCTGGTCTTTAATGTATGTTGTGAGATGTCTACTGCAACTCTAATACATTTATTTTTATAAATTATTCATTGTCTTTCTCTGACACCTTTTAAGATTTTGTTCTTGTTTGATTTCTCAAATTTTGAACATAATATGTCTTGAGAAGTTTATTTTCTGTATGCTTATAATATATTTAGTGTGCCATATATCTCACATCTGTTTTACATTATTTTGACATATTTGGAAAATTTTCTGCTATTATTGCTTTAAATTGATTATTAATGTCATTTGTGCTGCCCTCTAATATTTCACTATTTCTAATTAAAATTTGATTCACCTTCTTGTTATTTAATAGCTATTGCATGCAATTTTAATGTGCTTATTTTTTATGCTGTCATAATTTTCATTTCCACTTGCTCTGAATTTTACTTCACTCAGTCCTCATATTGTTCATTTATATTCCCTATATTTTCAATAGAGTTTTTAATCTTTATAAGTATGTTTTGGTTCACTTCATGGACTCTGATTTTTTGTTCTATACTGGGTATTCATGCATTGTATCACTTTGGTTTTGTTTTGCCTTGGTTTTCCATCAGTATTGAAAGATAGTTTTGCAATATATATTAGTGTGGGTTAGATACTATTTTCTTTTAGTATTTCAAATGCTTACTGCAATGTTTCCTAGCATTTGATGGTTGTGTTGCAATATCTGCTTTAATTTTAATGGATGTTTTTTTAAAGTGTTTTGTTGTTTTCTCTAACGGCTTTTAAAATTGTGCCATTATCTAGGACTTCTGGGATATTTGACTATGATGTATGATGGAAAAGTTATTTTTTTCTGATTGTGGCCTTTTAGGGTTCTGAATATCTCTTTTAGGTGTATGTTCATTTATTTCCCTAAAGTTTACTTCTATTATTTCTGTAAAAAATGTTTTTGCAATCTTGATAACTAATTTTTAACAAATTCCATTTTAAATTGGAATATTTTCCTTGTACCTGAGTAGGAGTTGGATCCATTCTCCATGTTCTCTTGTTTTTAAGGTATCGTTGTGGACATTTTACTTGCATCAGCCCAGTCTTCTAATGTTAACACTCTGTCCTCTAACTGGAAACTTCCACTCTCCATAATCTTTATACATTTTTTTCTCCAGGATTTCTCCTTGACACCTATGGACTCACATTCTTTATGAAACAGGTCATTAATATTTTGAGTAATTTTATTTAGTTTAACTAGATTTTTATTAGTATATCCTATAGGGTTACTGATTATTTTCTTATTATCTGTATAGTTATATCATCTTTGATCTCTTTCATTACCTTATCAATGTGTTTGTCTCCTCTTTTATCATTTTGTATAATGTATCTATTTAGCATTTTAATTAATCTTTGATGCCCAAATGATATGCTTTGAAGAAGTTGAGAGTTTTGGGAAGCATATTATTGCCTTGCATTTTGACATTTCTGTAGATTTTTTTCTCTTCAGGTTTGTGGTTCAATTACAGTGAAGATGATTTGCTGCTAGTATTAAGATATGTACCTTTAGTTGATGTCAGTTTTCCAGTGATATACTCTGGCTGTGGCTGACTATAGACCTTCACTTCTGTCTAACTTCTTTAATTTGAGGAAGGGAGAGTACAGTATGATTGAAACAGCATCTAATTCTCCAGAAATGGGCTGCAGTGTTACTGACAACACAAAGAAAATCCAGACAATATCATGCAAAAAAGCCAATTAATAGCTAAAATTAATATGCTACTCAGCAATAGCAGCAAATTCAGCAAAATAATAAAATAAGTGAAAAATTCATTGACATACCATAAAAGCCAATAAAAGAAACACCCTTATTAGTTTAAAAATATAGATGAGGTCTGTAAATATAATCCATATATACAGAAATTAAATATTGACAGAGTAGATATCTATTAAATACAGCACCAGTACCACTATTAAAACAATTATTTTAACAATAAGAGCATAGAAACAAGTGAATATCTAAGGGCTAATAAAGCTTGCTAGTAATACTGGTTGGGGGATGAAGTTTGGAAGCAGAAATATAGAAGTAAAATAAATAGCAAAGTAAGAGATGAGGAGAGACAAGTGGAGTACTAAAAAGAAGTAAATTAAAATTAATACAATTTCATAAATTATATATAATAAAAAATCAAGGGAATGGAGAAAAAAGAATAAAACAGATAGCAAAATAGGGCCAAGGATATAACTCAGCAGCCCAGTGCCTGGCAAAGGCAAGATCCTGAGTTCAATTCTCAGTACAAAAAAAAAGCAAAATAAAAGAAAAAGTCCAAAAGTCTCGAGAAAATAGGAAGAAAAAGAAATGTGTGAAAAAATATTCCTTGATATTAAATGAGCAGTTCTTTTTCAGGTTGCTCAGTATCAAAATCCACTAGATACAGGGAAATTATAGTGAGATGGTGGAACTGAATATAAGATTCAGAAACAACTCCAAGTATACTTAGCTATCTGATTGCTGACAAACTTGCCAAATACCTTCACTGGAGGAGAGAGCCTGCTAACAATGGGTGCTGTGAAATTTTGCTTTCCACATGCCAAATACTGAATCAAGGCCCATTGTTTCTCATCATGAACTATATTAAAGTTGAAATTGATCAAAGATCTAAATATTCAACCCAAAACACTAAATCTGCTGCAATACATAATAGGTAAACTCTTGAAGACATGGGTGTAGCTGATGACTTTATGAAGAAAATCCTGGTTTCACAGGAAATAGCACAGGAAAAACAAAGGGCATTATACAAAATTTAAAAAGAAATCTGTACAGCAAAGAAAACCACCAGAACAGTAAAGTGACACCTTACAGAATGGGAAAAGTATTTGCAAGCTACTTCTCATAGAGAGGACTAATATCTAGAGTATCTGAATAACTAAAAACACACAGCCTCCCCCAAGTTTAATGGTCCAACTTAAACATGAGCATCTGAAATGAATACGCACTTCTCAGATGAATTAAAATTGCCTAATAAATATATAAAGAAATGATCACTATAATTGGCCATTTGATAAATTTAAATTAAAGCAACACTAAAATTACATCTCTTGCCAGAAAGAATGGTTCTTGTCGAGAAATCCATGGATAACAAATGTTGGTGAGGCACAAAGGGAAAAAAGAAACCTTCCCCATTGTTTGTAAGTGTGTAAATTGCTACAGTCACCATACCAAGCAGTATGAGGATTACTCATGAAACTAAATGTAGAGTTTCTACTTCATCCAGATCTTCACCTTCAAAAGAGTTAAAAATAAGATAACATAGAGATAAATGCATATTCCACATTTATAGCAGCACAATTCATAATAGCTGCATCTTTGAGGTGGCCTATATGTGCATCACCAGATGAATAGATGAAGAAAATGTAGTATTTATATATAATTGTGTACTATTATGCCATAAAGGAGGATAAAATTGAGACATTTTCATTAAATGGAAGCAAATAGTGACCATAATCTTAAGTGAAATAAATTAGACAATTAAATATTGCATTGCTAACCCTGTCGGAGAAATCCAAAGTATAAATGAGGAGCAAAATTAAAGGTATTTATTAGGAAGTAGGAAGAAGTTGTTCAAATAGGAGAAGGATCATGAGATACAGAGGGAAGGGTAAAGGAATTCAAAGAAATCAAAAGAACTAAAGAAAAAATGGAAGTAGAACATTTGTTAATGGGGAGAGGAAGAAGGCTCGGAGGGAGAAAAAAAGAAGGGAGCAAAATAGAAAGAATTAAGATGTGTTGTGCACATGTACAATTCCCTCCTTATGAATATGATCATTGTGTACTACAAATACTAACATAAGAACATATAAGAGAGAACAAAAATTACACAGAAATTTCTAATATTTTCCAGAAAATAGCACCAAGTTACAAGTGCGAAAATTCCCTTTGAGTAACTGCACGTTTATTAACAGACCCCTTTAGTCCACGAGAAAAAAGGGTTGTTTATTGAAAGTCTTGAAAAAACAGAGCTTCTCAACAAAAGTATTCTAGCTTATAAAGTTACTCTTCAGAAATGAAAGAGGAAGTCTGTCACAGACAATCAATAATGAGGAAATTTATCACCAATACATTAAGAACTACTTATGGTTGTTATACATCTTGAGGTCAGGAAACAATAACTCCAATCATGAAAATATACAGGAGAATACAGTCCTTGGGTTAAACAGTCTAAAATGAGAAAAACTCATGACATATCACTTAAAGTATCATTCCTAAAGATATGGAAAGAGGAGTAGAAAGAAACAAACAATATAGAAAATAAACTAAAACTACAAAATCGCAGGAATAAGTTCTTACCTGTCAAAAATAACATTAAATATAAAAAACACAGACAGAAGAAATGGATCAGAATAGTATATTCTAATATTATGCTGCTTATTGGAAATTCACTTTACATTTAAGTAGCTCATTCTGAAAGTAAAGAGATGGAAAAAATATTCTACAAACAATGATCAAAACCAAACAAGACACTTATAATAGAGATATCAGAGTTTAAGTACAAAACTGAACCAGATAACAATAGATTCATTATACATCTATAAAAGTATCAGTTATGCAAGAAAGTATAAAAATTATGAATATATATATAGGCCTAATATATTGGGCCCAATGTGGACTATATGACCATCTACAAAGTACTTTTGGATCAACAGCAAAAAAAGACCTCAATACAGAAATATTTATGAAAGTTAACAGCCCACTTCCATTCCACATAATCCATATGTCAACTCAGAAAGACACATAAGTGTTGAGCTATGCTATAAAATAAGTAATTCTAACAGAGACTTAGGGAATATTTAGTACAATAATTACAAAGACACATATTTCTCTCAGCACACAGGATATCCCAGCGTAGACCACAAGTTCAGAAAATGGTAAACTGATAACCAAGTAAAAATATTTAGAAACTGTAGCATATATCTTCTCTTACCATAATGAAATCACCATAGAAATGAAAAACAAGAACTTAAAACGTTTAGATCAATGGATACTGACCAACATGATCCTTAGTAAATTATAGCCCTTTTAAGAACATAAACAGTTATCAAAAATCCTTAAAACAAATGTAAAGTACACATACACACACACATAGGTAATCAAAATTTACTGGCTACACAAAATGCAGTACCAATAGGGAAGATGATAGTAAAGGAAAACAGAAAGAGTTAAATGAACAACCTATACGTGCACTAAAGTGACTTTATGCGATAAGAAGAAAACAAAACCAAATTGTGTACATAGGAAGAAATAATAATGAACAGAGAACAAAGGAGTAGTCAACACAAAAATTTATTGAAACTTTGTTTTATTTGAAAAGGTCAAATTGATTAAATTTTAGTTGCACTAACAAAGAGATTAAATAAAAAAATAAATTAGAAGCACAAATATTATAACGGATTCCACAAAAACATAATTGAACAAAAACACCTAAGGTATGTGGTTGTATTCCAAAACTTTGGAAATATTTCAAACACATACAAGCTACCATGAGTGAATTAAGTAAAAATAGGAAACTTTAAGACAAGGAGTGAATCACAGACTCCATGGGAGCTAGAATGGAGACACTATTGAAAATCAGCTACCTACTGAGGAGACAGTTCCAAGAATCAATGAAGATTTGACAGTAAATAAAAATGCATGAAGCAATAGAAGGCAACAGAGATACAAAGAAACAAGAATAAGAAATTCTAACTCTAGCTCCTGATATGGAGAGGGGAACTGTGCATGAACTGGATAAACTGGAGAAGAACAGCAGCCCCAGTAATAAACAATATACTGGCAGCACTAGCTTTGGAAAAATTCACAATCATGGTAAGCTTGACAGATGTTGGGGGTTTATCTCCTGAAAGTGACTCTTTCAGAGTGGCAGGCTAGGTTTAAAACAAATTACGTGTAGCAACCACCATATTTGGAAGTGGCATAAAAAGCATCGTTATGAGAAGAGCTTTATTCCTTAAGAATGAGACAACCTGAGAATCAGATATCAGAGAACAACCACACTCCAGGGTTCCTGCAGTCACTCTACTGCCATTACTGGGATATAAATGTCTAGAAGATGAACTCACAAAGAAAAGAATGATTTAGTTTGAGCCCCCTCCCCAACTCAAGAAGTTTAAGCAATCGGTAATGCAGGCTGTTGAGTGCATTGTGCTTGGTAACACACACTTCCTTCCATGATGAGGAGTCAAGCCCTTTTCATTAGAATTTCTGAGGGGTTGGATCTGAACAGGGTTCAGGGTTGAACCAAATATATGGCTTGGAGCCTTTCACTATCCCTTTGTACCATCAAACCTAGTGGTCTGTTTGCTTTTTCTCGCTCTCTAGTATGATCAAAGATATGCATCTATTGCACACCTTTTAAAATATCTGGGCTAATGAACAATGAGGCTTCGGAAGCAGGAAAGCACCTGAGAAGCCCGCATGTGATGAAGTTAGCTGGGCAGGCAGAGAGAGGCTCAATATCCACTGAAGGACAAGAACAAACATAAAAAGCCTGTTGAATTAATAGAGCCCTGATGGAGAAAATTTATCACTGAGTGACCTTGCCAAATGAGAAAGGCAGAGTAAAACTCAGCACCCTCAAACCAAAAATGTTAGAGTGTTTGTGTAAATACAACATACCTAACGGATTGTAATATATTGGCTGGAGAGAAATTACCCACTGAATCATCTCAGCTTCAAAAGTTATTGTACTCATTTATCTGTTTCCGTGTTTATTGTCATTTTGTTTTCATTTAGTTCTTAAGTTTTTTTCTCTTACCTTTTTATTTGTTTTGTTTTCATTTCCTTGTTGAATGAACAAAGGCAAAATGTAGTATACAAGAAAACAGTTTAAGAAACATAGATACTCTGAAGTAAACCAAACAGAAATTCTAGGAAAGGAAATAGTAGTAAACCAAATCTAATTCACAGACAGAAGCTGCACCAATAATTAGGACCAAGAAAATGAGAAAACTTCAAAGATTAAAGATAAGTTTGATGCCAATTATGATGGAAAATACTT
>PVLD010026258.1:0-22441 GCA_004027595.1 Dinomys branickii | reverse complement strand
AAGAAGGCCTGTTTAATAAATGGTGCTGGAAAAACTGGCTTGCCTCTTGCCAAAAACTGAAAATAGACCCCAGTCTATCACCATGCACCAAACTCAGGTCAAAATGGATCACAGACCTCAACATTAAAACAGAAACTCTAAATCTATTGGAAGAGAAAGTAGGTAAAAATCTTGAAGACATAGGAGTAGGCAGAGAGTTAATGAACAAAAATGAAACTGCAAGGGAAACACTTCAAAGAATCAATAATTGGGACCTCATTCTACTGAAAAGTTTTTGTACATCTAAAGAAATCACCAGCAAAGTAAAAAGATTCTTTTTTTTTTTTTTTTTCGGTACCAGGGATCAAACTCAGGACCTTGCGCTTGCCAGGCAAGCGCTTATGCCACTGAGCTACACCCCCAGCCCCTGGCAAAGTAAAAAGAAAACCCATAAATTGGGAAAAAAATCCTAGCTGGCTGTCCCTCAGACAAAGGACTCCTATCTAGAACATACAAAGAACTAAAAAACATGTACCTGTCCAAATTCAAAGACCCAGTCCAGAAATGGGCATCTGAGATGAATACACACTTCTCAGATAAAGAAATACAAATGGCAAATAAATATATGAGAAAATGTTCCACATCCTTAGTCATTCGAGAAATGCAAATAAAAACAACATCGAGATTTCATCTCACCCCAGTGAGACTGGCCAGTATGAAAAAGTCATCCAATAACAGATGCTGGCGAGGCTGTGGAGAAGTAGGGACTCTATTACACTGCTGGTGGGAATGCAGAACTGGTGCAACCACTGTGGAGAGCCGTTTGGAGATTTCTCAGCAAACTAGGTCTAGAGGTTCCATTCAAACCAGCTATTCCCCTTCTGGGTATTTTCCCAGAAGATCTGAAAACATCATATCACTCTGATATATGTGCACCCATGTTTATAGCAGCGCAATTTGTAATAGCTAAAATGTGGAAGCAACCCAAGTGTCCTTCCACAGAAGACTGGATTAAAAAATTGTGGCATTTTTATATAATGGAATATTATTCAGCTATAAAGAAAGACAGTTTTGGGGACTTTGTAGGCAAATGGTCAAAACTGGAGTCCATACTCATAAGTGAAATAAATCAGTGGTACATGTGCAGGCAACATACTGTATCACTGGTGTAAGAACCTGAGGGTGGGAATATAAACTAAGAGACATGAAGGTAATCTGTTCAAAAACAAATAACAGATGGGACGAGGGAAAGGAGAAAAGAATGAGGCAAAAATGTATGTATGTATGTATGTATATACATATGTGCAGGAGGGCTAACATGGTTCTACTAGTGTATTATATCAATTAATGCTAAGGAATAATTGATGACGGGTTATTCGATCAATCTTGTATGTCTGTATGTGTTATCCTGAGCACACACTTCAAAGATATCGATATGCAAAGCAGCAACTATTGTTGGTTTTTATTTTTTTTATTATTTTATTTTATTTTTATTTTTTGTCTTTTGTTTTCTGTTTTTTGTGTTTTTCTGTTGTTGAGATGATTAATTGTCTGACCAATTTCATATGTCTGTATCTGTGTTCACGTATATACACTTCAAAGATACCAATAGGTAAAGCAATAACCATTGTTGAGTCCATGTCACCTTGTCTGTAAATCAGCTTTGATTGTACTATTTCTTATGCTAATTTGTGTCTGTTTGTTAATATGTTTTTGTGCTTTTATTTTCTAAAATAAATAAATGCTTATGCCCAACATTCATGTTGAAACTTAATCCTCACAGCTACAGAACTAGAAGTAGGGCCATTGGAAGATATTTAACCATGCATGTTTTACTCTTGTAGATGAGACAAATGCTCTACAAAGGGCTGGTGAGACCTAGATACAAATACCCTTCTGCATTTTCTGCCAAGGAAAGTTGTTGCAAGAAAACGCCATTTGTGGAACCAGACATTACATTTGCTACTGCCATGATCTTGGACTTCCAGCCTCCAGAACTGTGAGAAACATATTTCTGCTCTTTATGAATCACCAAGTCTGTGGTCTTTCGTTATAGCTAAGGCAGGGTCTCTGCTGATGTAACCAAGCTGCATTCTGTGGGCTTTAACCCAATGGCCAGTGTTCCTATGAGGAAAGGGAAAATTGCTCACAGGCACAGAGGAGACACATGTGCAGAAGAGAATGCCAGGTAAAGATGTAAGAAGAAATTGGGGTGAAGCAGCTACAAGTCAAGGGCTGCCAAGGATGGCAGGAAACCACAGGCAGCCAGAAGAGGGAAAGAAGGTTTATAGGACACATTGGCCCTGCTGCCATCTTGATTTCAACTTCTATCCTCCAGAACTGTGAGAGAATCGATTCCTGTTCATTTAAGCCATCCAGTCTGTGGTTACTTGTCACACAACTCTAGTGGCCTAACCCTCTCCCTGTGCACCCCTTACGGCTGTGGTACTTACTTAATAGTATGGAGGCAGAGACAGCAGGAGCAAAGCCAGTGACTGTGGCTGACCATGTCTCTTCCCATGGCTGGGTGCTATGAGAGCTTCAGTCACTCTCTAGGCAATTAGACCTCAGCTGTGTAATCTGGGAAGGCATCTGTCTGCCACGCCCAAACATCTGCAGAAGATTCAAGCTAGTCTATGCACAGGGACATGAGCAGCCTCAATAGTAACTGAGTCCCTATGGCCCAGCCCACATCTTTTCACTTAGGTACTTTTAGACAACATTTGCCTTTGTAATAAATTCCCACTTTCCACTTTAGCTAACTAGGGTTGGCTTCACTTAAGATCTCTCTACTACCTGCTCCCAGAAGACCCAAATCCCAGTTTCTAATTGCTGCTGTGGGGAATAGGGCAGAGTCCAGCCTGGTAGTATATTCATCTGCTGGGGCTGCTTCAGCAAAGTACAGTAAACTGCACGGCTTAAGCAGGAGACACGCACTGTGCCATAGTTCTGGAGATAAGAAAAATACAAAAACACAGTGTTGGCAGGGTTGGCCCCTTCTGAGGGCTGTAAGGGAAAGGCTTTAATCTGGCCTTGCCCTCTTTGGCTGGTAGGTGGGCATTTTCCTGTTCACCCAGCAGTCTCTCTGCCCCCAAATTTCCTCTTTTTGTGCACACACCAGTCATGTTGCATTAGACCCCACTGTAACCTGATTGTAAAGACCCTTCCCGAGCAAGATCACACTGTGAGGTCCTCAGAGTTAGGGCTTACAGATCTGGGGAAGGATGAGATTTAGCCCATAACTGTAAGAGCCCAGCTGAGCCTAGAAATTCATGATATTTGCAAAAACTTAGTATTTTACAGCTGACGTTGAATCAAAGGACAAGTTCTTTTTGTCAATGGTCTCCACCTGTTTATGAGAAAACTGGCTGGGACTCAGGGTCACAGAAAATTATGTCAGCTCTAACCTCACCAAAGACTTAAGCACAGGCACTGAGTTTCATCCTCTTAGTGCTGTCCTCACCCACTGAAGTCACTGCCCTTCAAGTTCCCTCAGACCACAGAAATTGTATTTCTGAACTCGTAACGTTTTACTTTGGGTCATGATTTACATTGGCCTGAATTTGGTTCCCCTGACATTCGTGTGTTGAGGTGACGTGATGTGCTTTGAAGACAGGGCCTCCAAAGCTGTGATTCAAATGAACCAAGGCTGCTAGGCTGGGTCCTACTCCAACTTGGCTGGCATGCATATCAGATGTGGAAATTTAACTGGGCAGAGAGCACCAGAGAGGCATGTGTACAGGAACAGGCCACACGGGGAAACCGTGAGAAGGTACATTCACCCAAAAAAGCCTCAGGAAAAGCCAGCCCTGCCTACCTATTTCTTGGACTTGTAACCTCCAGAACTGTAAGAATAAATGTCTGTTGAAGCCACTATGTCTATGGTGTTTTGTTATGCCATCTCCAAAGCTACTGAGATTACAGGGTTGCAGCCACATGCCTCGCTAAAACTTCAAAAAGATATCAGTGAAAGGGAGGCCAACTTACTGTTCATGAAGGACTTTGAAAATTACTTTTGGGGTCTAAGGTAGAAAGAGATTTCTAGCTTAGGGTCAAATGTGCAGAAGTTAAATAATGCTTGCAATTTCTTTTAAATTGCTCTGCACATAACAATATCTCTATAACTCAAGAATGTCTTATTTGTAAAGAGATAACCAATTGGAAACTTTTCTAAAAGCCTTCAATGTTTCTCTAAATATGTCTCTAAGGTCTCAATTCTGGTCTTCAAATGTTGGGTTCAGAAATCTGCCCAGATGACACTCGTGTCTGGCAAGCTGACAAGAGACTGAAACCAGGTGCTGGGCTTCTTCTGAATGCTGAGGCACATGCGGCCTCTGGGGGAAGAGCGCTTGCCTCTGCTGTCCGGGAGAGCCCTTCCTAGGAAGTAGGTGGATCCCCGTAGCCCATATGGACCGTGGGGCTCTGGGATGTGCCCACCGCCCCTCAGCAGCAGGATCCCCCCTGCTTTCTAGGAACAACCTGCACACCCTGACAGCTCCATCCCTGGGAATAAACGTTGGGGCCTTTGCCTCAGTACAGACCACTCTGCAGGGCCATTCTTGGTCCAGATGTCCCCAAGGGACCATCTTAGACTTTGTTGTGACAGCCTGGTTGCCCATCTTCCTCCTCTGCCACATCTTGCTTCGTTTGTTACTCACAAATATTGGATCCTGCACCACCACCCCCAACTTCCTGCACATAAAAATCCACCTGGGAGTCCACTTCCCAGAGAACCCCTTCTGCACATCTCTGGAGATGTCTGTGCTGTCTCTGCAGACCAAAGATAAGCAGGGTGATGAGTGCAATAATCATAATGGCTGTTATTTATTTGGCAGTGTCTGGCCTAGATCCTGGGGATAAAAGATGAATAACGGCTTTCAGGGAGCCTGAAAGGGAGCAGACTCCAACTCATGCCCGTGCCTCGTAGAGAGGCTTCCTGGAGCTGACACCTCACCCAGATCCTGGGCGTGGTAGGAGTCCCCAAAGGATGGAGGGGAAGAACATCTCAGGATGAGGTGAGCAGGTGCTCTGTTCAGAGGAAGTACTGCAGGATTTAGCAGAGCCTGGAGGCAGCAGGAAAATGCTTTACCCCACCTGATTCGGTTCATTTAGAATTAACCAGCCCCAGCTACAAATGGAGGGCTGGGGAGGGACTGGAGTGATCCCAGTGCTCACAAGGTGCTCAAACATTGAAAGGACTCGAGCCTTTAGGGCTTAAGGAGGGAGGCAGAGGGGGAAGGAAGTTGGTGGCGGGGCCATTCCCCAAGTGGCCTCATTGTTATGTGCGTAGATGCCCAGGAGGGTCCTCTCACCCAGCACGCCCAGAGATTCTCTTCCACATGACAGCCTGGGCAGTAGGACATCAGAGTCCCCACACTCTGCCCCTTCCTCTGCTCTTTTGCCCAAGTTCAGTCTTTTTGCCTGCCTGTCACATCCAAAGACACCATGTATTCTTTTCAGTCTGTGTCATAGGTGGCTGGGACGTGGACACATGTGGTTTACTCAGGGCGGAGCCAGGGGCGGACTCTGGGGTGGGGAGAGCTGGGGCATTGGTCCTGTGTATAGGATGAGGGGTTGAAGACCATCCTTTCCTGCCCAGCCTCTGAGTAAATCCAGGGGCAAACCATTCACAGTTCACGTTGTGACCTCTTTTGTGATATGATTTTGCATCCAAGTTACCCAGTGTCTCCTCTCTGTACAGTTCATTTTCCATTGCTATACCAGGATACCCAAGACTGGATAATTTTTAAAGAAAAGTTCATTTAGCTCACATTTGGGAGATTCAAGAACATGGCACCAACATCTACAAGTTTAGGCGGCTGTGTGATGTGGGGGCTGTGTGACATGGCAGAGGGTGTCACAGCAGGAGTGTATGATGGACAGATCACATGGTGGGACAGGATATGTAAGCCTGACACATGAAAGTGGGGCTTGGAAATATCCACCAAAGAGAGGATGTGCAAGCACGTACACCAAGGATTTTTCACAGCAGCGTTATGAGGACCAAAGGCAGGGCAGGAGAGAGGAAACACACAGCACAGAGCCTGTCCTGAGCACCAGTCCCCTGGAGGGGCTTCACCCAGGTCACCTTATCTCACTCCCCCACCACTCTACTTAGGAGGTACAAACTCAGGAGCAATCCTTCTTCCTTCCTCAGGCTCCATCCCTGTGCCATGGAGCGTGTCGCAGTGAGCAGATGCTGCAAACAAGAAGTGTTTGGATGCATTCTGGTTTCAGCTTTAAATTTTATTAGAAACATAGGCTTTTCTCCCCATCAAATGCTTGTTTTCATTCTTTAAAGTGATTTCCTCCCCCCTTTAACTCTTCGAGTAAATTGGCATTGCAGAAAGACAGTTCCTGTTTCTGTTGTGGCTTCCTGCACCTCGCTTCTGACACATTGCCAAGTGGAAAGTTTAGTCCTAGACAAAGAGTTTACCAACGCCTCTTAGGATGGCTTCCTTCAGCACGCAATAGGATACAAGCTGCATGGGAAGAGAAACCTTGCCGGTCTTCTTCACCACATTACATCACTGGTACTTAAAGTAGGATCTGGAACACAGTATGCACTCCATAAATATGTGTTGAATGATAACGAGAGGTAATCATTAAAATGCAGGCTTTCTATAAATAGTTTGATCACTTTTTAGCTCCCAGCTCCATCCAAGACATTGAAGAAAAATCTTTACCTCTGCCTACCACACAAGTATTACAGCCAATGGGATGGAAAGATAGTTGGGGTTCAGTTTTGCCCAGATTAAGGACAGAGTCCCTCTCCTGGCAACTCTTTGTTTTGATTCTTGCATTACTTCAGTGTGAAGAGTACCAGGGCCCAGGGCACAGCAGAGACGGTAACACACACTACTCCCTGGCGGCTCCTACCAAGAATCTCACCAAGGTGACTCATGGAAACGACGCACGAGCAGGGCAGGACCTGACAGCTTCCATCCCCCACCAGGGAAGACAGTCCCCAAGCAGTACCCTGTCACCTGCTAAGGTCACTGAAGAGCTAATCTAGTCATTTTTTCCAACAAGATGGATCATAGAGGTAGAGATTTTTATCACTTTCTCTAGAGCAGAAGTCACGGGACCATAACACTATTCAGGCACAAATCTCCTTTTACCTTATTTTGAGTACAAAGAGATAAGTTTCTTCCTAATTTTTTATATAAAATTGTTTTTAAAAACATGATCTCTAAAGAAATGTGCTTCAAGAAGAGGACTTGAAGATATTGCTTGGTTTTGTCCCTTGCAGCAGCCATGTGGCCTTTCTCTGGAGAAACAGGACTAAAATGTTGGTGTCACCTGCTTAATCAACAACAGACAACTGCCACGGGGTGATGATCTCCAGTGCTTCCCATGACAAGGAGCAATTGTTACTGACTATGTCATGAAAGATTTTTTTCCAAGACTTTCCCATAATAAAAATTACGTGCTGTATTTTTTAAAGCAGGTCATAAAGTAATATGTAGGGTATAATTATATTTTAATAATATGTGTGTACAAATAGATACAAAAATCTTCTAGAACAACACACTCAAAGTATTGTATTAGAATTATGTATGTTTTTCTTTCACTTATCTAAATATTCTAATTCTTATGTCACAAAAATGGGTTGCTTTTGTAATAACACAAAATGTTTGAACTGGTAAAATAATACAAGAGTCAAGCCCAGCATGGTGGTGCATGCCTGTAATCCCAGCACTCAGAAACAGAGGTAGGGGATCATTGTGAGTTTGAGGCCAACCTAAGCTACAATGAGACCCTGACTCAAAAAAAAAAAAAAAGATTCAGAGAAGCTGCAATTCTTCCAAAGTACCAAAACTGTGGTTACACTGGATGCCTCCAGAAGTGCATAAAAGAATATTTAGTAAACAAATGGCCAGCGAACATACGGGCTGGGGACATAGGCCAGTAAGGCGCCATCTTCCTCCAGAAAGAAAGGCCATCATCAAGAAATCAAGTAATAACAAATGCTGGAGAGGTGGGAGGGGTGACCCTTCTACATTGCTGGTGACCACTATGGAAATCAGCATGGAGATTCTTCAGAAAACTATAAATAGACCTTCCACTCAATCCAGATAGTCCCTTTCTGAGTATCTTCCTGAAAGAGTTAAAGACATCATCTTAGTGATCCACGCGTACTCATGCTTGCAGTGGCAACTCGCTATAGCTAAGTCTTGGGAGAGGGCTGTATGTCCATCAACAGATGGATAATAAAGAAAACTTGGTATTTACATACAAGGGAGTACTACTGTGCCATAAAGAATATAAGCTTGTTATTTGTAAGAAAATGGATGCACGTTGAGACCATCAGCGTAAGTGAAAAAGATCGGGCACACAGCTTGAATATCATATGGTTTCTCTTATGAGAAACCCAGAACATAAATGAATCAGTGAGCTAAAGGACAGGTAATGGGAAACAGAAAGATGGTTCTTTTGGAAAGAAATGGAAGATGGGGAAGGAAAGAGGGTTGAAAAGGAATTAGGATGTGCTGCATACGCGTGCCAGTCCCCATGAGGCGTCTAATCCCTGTGTACTGCAAACAGGTACTCGTAAAGAGGAAGTATCTTAAAAGCAGAAAACCTTCACTAAATACTTGTTTTGTGAGACCCTTTGTTTTTCCGTTCGCCTCATCCTCGCTGGGATCCTGCGGAGTGGATAATATTATCCCCGTTTTCCCGGTGAGGAAAGGTGAGTGTTACGGTGTCTGCACGGCCTAAGTCACACAAACCTGGTACAAAGCACAGCCGGGATTAAACCCAATGCATCTGTTCCCAGGAGCCACCCTCCCTCCGCTTGACTGAGTTTCCAGCACCGAGGAAGTGGCAGCAGGCGCGGGAATCCAGGTTCTCCTGCTCAGCATCCATGGCGCCTTGTCCACCGCGCCTCCCTCACGCTCCTGGCTGGGGGTCAGGGAAGGGGAGCTGATCTGAGGCGCGTGGTTCTGAGGGTCCTTCACAGCTGCAGTGCAAAGGGCAGGCACTTGGGGACTAAGTGTGAGCAGCCCTCTCTGCGGGGCAAGGCCTTAGTGAGGAGATGGAAGACTGCTGGGGTTCATACCTAGATGTTCCCAAAAGCCTCACACACTCAGCAGGGGTCCCCCAAAGCCTCATGCATGCTCAGGAGGGCTGGGGAGGGCCCTGGGGAGGGCCTGTGGCACTCCTCTCTAGCTGAGTCCTCCCGTGAGCCTACCCTGAGTGTGACCGGGTGGTGAAGCCTGCGGGGAGGTGAGGTCCCCAGGGTGATCCTCTTCCTCGCTGACCCCTCTGCTTCCCGGGCCTCGCCTGCAGCCAGCCACCTGACTGTGGACCGATGCCTGGACAGACCGAGCCAGATAAACATCTGTCTAACTCGTGGGTGTCGGGGATTGTGTCCCTGCACCATAAAGGTAACTAAGACAAAGCCCTTTCTTCAAACTCCTGAGACACACGGGCTTTGGAGCCGCCTGAGCATCCTGGCTGGCTGTCTCTCCCCTTTCCTGTCCGGGTGATTTGCTGAGGCCCCAGGGGCTCAGGCGACATAGTTACAGTGGCGCTGCGTCTGGCTGCCCCATCACCCTGGGAGGCACTCAACTTCAGTCATGCTCACTTTTCTATCCATGCAAAGGGACACAGTGAGGAGGACCCTCTTCCTGCCGTTGGAGGGAGCTGGGCGAGGGGTCCAGCTGCGAGCCAGGGCCAGGTAGGAGGCCTGCGCCTCGGGAAGGAGTGAGCAGGGGCTGGGGGCTGACTCTGGGGTGGAGGTGAGGTTTTGCGTCTCCAACCAGCACAAGCTTCCCCCGTCTCACAGGCCTGGATGAAAGCATGGTGAGACCCATCCTGACGGGCAGGAGCGGCTCCTGGGTTTGGGGGCTCCGAGGATTGCATGCTTCTGAATGGCAGTGGGAGTCCTTCAGACCCTTGGCCTCAGGCTGACAGGAATGCTGTGTGTGAGGGGCTGGAGGGATCCGCAAACCTGATGCGCTCTGGAGCGGGCAGGAGCAGCTGGGGAAGACCTAGGTCAGGTGTGAACTCTAGGCAGGCCTTGGGCACCTTCCCGCTCTCCACAGCCCCAAGTAGGTCAACTTCTGCTGCCTACTCCTTACCACAAACTACAAACTTGCTGTAGAGCAGCAGGAGCACTGTGAGGCCAGCGGGGCCCAGCCTGTCCAAACCTGCAGGGCTACCGTGGACATCCTGCCAAGGCTGCCAGAGAAGCTGTGCCTTTCAGAGTCACAGAAACGGGAAACTGGAAGGAAAGGCACTGCTAAAGGGAAAAGAGAAAGGGATCTTAATAATTCGGGGCGGGGGTGGGGGGGCAGGTACTAAGGCTCAAACCCAGGGCCTTTGCACTGAGCTACATACATCCCCAGCCCTTTTCCTATTTTTTATTTTGCAACAGAGTTGCTAAATTACACAGGTTCAGCTGCAGCTTGTGATCCTCCTGTCTCAGCCTCCCACTGTGCTGGGATTACAGGCACACATCTCCATGCCTGGTTTTGTTATTGTTCTTGTTTAGGATACTTTGAAAGTTGTCAGAATCAAAATGAAGTCACTTTTGTCAAATCTTAACAACAAGAAAGTAATAAACAAAGCCAGGAGGTTGTGAAGGAGGGGATCCACTGCACAGAACTGTCCCAAAAGACAGAACCGCAGCCTGTGCAAAGGCCACTGCAACCTACAGGAAGTGCTTCTGCAGGGGACATCTGTCTGTCAGCTGCCTGTCTAACCCAGGTTGGTGCCACCCATGTGGCATCCACATTGCAATGCTGCCCGCTCAGTCCCCGACAAACACCATTATTCTCTGGAGAATCTCTCTCTCTCTCTCTCATATATATGATCCTGACTCTCTCAACTTGCATGGTTGCATAAGTGAAAGTCCAAGCACATTTCTGCTGTGCCCAGAGATGTGGAAAGTGATGTGGTTCACCTATGGTGAAGACGTGGACTCGCCGTGCTCAGGCAGCCAGGCGTAAACAGCCTGATCCCTCCACTTCAGCTCAGGGTTGAGGGACCTTCTGGAACCTGGAGTATGTGGCTACTCCAGCTGCATGTGTTTGCCAGGCTGCCTTTTTTGTGAATGTACCCAGGAAACTATGCAGACCTATGTGGCTTCCCTCCTTCCCTCCTTCCCTTCTTCCCTTCTTCCTTCTACCCTTCCTTCTTTCTCTCATCACTTCTTTCTTTCCTCCTTCAACAAATACTATCTGTAATATGCCAGAGACAATGCTAAGATATAAAAATAACTAAACTTAGCCAGCCGTGCTGCTATACACCTATAATCCCAGCACTCTGTAGGCTGAGGCAGGAGCACTGTGAATTCAAGGCCAGCCTGGGCTACATAGTGAGGCTTTGTTAAAAAAGAAAAAACAGCTATACACAATTATTGCCCTCAAGAAGCATGTTGAGGGCCTGGTGTGGTGGCACAGGCTTGTAATCCAGGCACTCAGGAGGCTGGAGGCTGGAGTAGGAGAATTACTGCGAGTTCAAGGCCAGCCTGGGCTACAGAGTGAGTTAAAGATCAGCCTGAACTGCACAGTCAAACCCTGTCTCAAAAAATAAAAACGAAGCATGCTGAGAAGGACCAGTCAGAAAACAGGTCTAATGCAATAAACTCTGACAGACAGAAGTGACAGGAAGAACAAAGATTTCATATGGGGAAGTAACATTTAAACTGAGTCTCTAAGGATTACAACTGTGATAACAGCAAATAACTCAGGGTGTTTACTGTATAGCGGGCGATATTCTCAGGTCTTCATAATACAGTCATGCATAAAAACACACCAGTCAGCACTGAATTGCATATATGAGAGTGGTCCCATAAGACTGCAAAGGGGCTGGGGATATAGCTCAGTGGAATAAGCACTTGCCTAGCAAGCGCAGGGTCCTGAGTTCGATCCCCAGTACCGCAAAAAAAAAAAAAAAAAAAGCCATAAGACTGCAAAGGATCTAAAAAATTCCAATCTTCCCATGATGCCGTGGCTGCTGCAGCATCTTACGTGTTTATGGTGACAATAGTGTAACCCAAGCTAGTGCACTGCCAGTCATGTAAAAGCATAGCACATACAATTATGCAGAATATGCAACACTTGTTAACAATAAAGGACTCTGCCACTATTTTATGTACTTACCATACTGTACTTCTTCTTGGTTTAGTATGTACTTCTACTTATCAAAAGGGTTTCCTGTGAAACAGTATGCCAGGGTAAGCTGGCAGCATGTTGAGCCCGAAATGACTTCCCTTCTCCTACAATTTCCCTTCTCCTACCTCTCCTGGTAGGTCAGGAATGATGTCAAGTAACAGGCCTACACCCAGGTTTGCATAGGTACACTCTGTGATGTTTCCATGATGACACAGACGCCCAGTGGCACATTTCTCAGAATGCATCCTCCTGTTAAGAGGCCTGTGATTGCCCTAATAATTAATCCTTACAGCCCTGTACTGGTCAACTCTTCTGTTGCTGGGGCAAAGTACCCAACACCCACACATTAAAGGAGTACGTATTTATCGTGCCTCACAGTTTCAGAGGTTGCAGTCCATGGTTGGGTGGTTCCAAGGCAGAGATCCTGGTGCAAGGGTGTGGGTGGAAAATGCTGTTCAATTTGTGGCATCCAGGAAGCAGAGAGCAGGGAAGAGCCCAGAAGGAAAGGACAGGGACCAGACATGGACCCAAAGTCACAGCCCAAGACGCACTTATCCAACCAGGCCCCACCTCCTAAGAGCCCACTCAACTCTGAAGCTGTCAATGGTTTTTACCTTCATTGAAGTTAGCACCCTCCTGATCCAGCCATCTCCCCCGCCATCTTTTTATCCAATCAAGCTGACAATGTAGATCAATCAGCATTGGCCAAGCTCGGTGGTGCAGTCCTGTAATTCCAGCATTTGAGGGGTTGAAGCAGGAGGGTCACCATGAGTTTCAGCCCAGCCTGGACTCCATAGTGAGTTCAAGATCAGGCTAAACTACATGGGGAGACCCTGTCTCAAAAAACAAACAAACAAAATATTATTACAGTAAATGGCAGATTGCTGTTAATCCCCTTTAATATACTCCCACTTGCTTCAAAACATTTGTCCCATTTTTCTCGTGACTTTCTGAAGTAGTTCTGGAAGTCCCTTTTCTTGAGTGTCTTTACCAGATGCAACCAAAAATATGGTGAATGCTCCTGTTAAGTGTCATCCAACAGAAAGACAGGCTTGTAAAAACATTAGTGTGTCGTCGTTCATTTTCTTCAACAGATCTGGCACTGTGCTACTTCTGGCTCTTCCACAAAGTCAAAATGACCATGAAAGGTAAATGCTTTGAATCAATTCAGATCACTGAGGCAGCAGAGACAGTCAACTAAAGACACTCACAAAAGAGGACTTCCAGAACTGCTTCAGAGAGTGGCAAGGATGATGGAATGTGTTCAGAGGGGAGAATTTTGAGGGGAGATGAATGGCAGTATGTCTCTTACTATAACATTTTTATTTAAATACACACCATATTTTTCAGTCATTCCTCATAGGCAGATAATTGGGTTAAAAGATATAAATGAAGAGTGTCGTGTACCATGACAAAAAAATTGATATTTTCTCCCCTGAAAATACTAATGAATTCTTCTTTTAAGGTGGGTAAAAGAAAAAATGCGTATATATAGCTACAGTTAAGGGATAGTTAAGGGTCATGTTGCTTGCTAATATGCTCTTTTTTCTGAGTACCAGAGGCAATGCCATCTTTCTGGTGGGGTGCTGAGCATGTGGCACACGAATTGCTTTGAGGGAGCCAGTTGAGTGCACAAGGAAGGTAGGGAAGATTTGATATGAGAGGCAGCATTAGGACAGCAGACTCTGGAGCTTGTATGAGTCAGGTTCCAGGTATGAAAGATGGTACCACTCTAGGTATTTGTCTTGGTTACTTTTCTCTCATTGCTGAGACAAAATACCTGACACCCAAATTAAAGAGGGGAAGGTTTATTTAGCTCACAGTTTGTGGAGGTTTCAGTCCATATTTGGCTGGCTCCAAGGCAGGGTTGCACATGGCAGAGGGCAACAGTTCATGGCAGTGGAAAACAGCAAACGCAAAACAACAAAAGGGAGGAGCCATGTCAAAAGCAGCCTCTTTCTGTCCCTTACATCGCATGCAAACTACCCAACCCAGGGTGGGTGTAACACTCACACCCATAATCCCAACATTGGATCATGGATCAGTCATAAACTCTAGAAGCCTGCCCCATGACTGCATGAGGCTTTCAGAGTATATTCAGACACAGACCATAACAGGATTTCAAGCAGAAAGTATTTGATACAGGAAATTAAGTGATCATAGTACTGGTGGAAAGAGCTGAGAAAGCAAAGGTCAGGCGCCCCGGTGATGGCTTTCAGCTCCATGGCCTCAGAGTCAGAGAGCTACTGCCATCCACCTCAGAAGCCTACAGACTGCCACAGCCAACCTCGGAGATGTCCACACTCCCACAGTAGGTAAAATGTCAGGGAAAGGGAGCAACTGCTGAAAAAACTCTTCGGTTTGAGAAGTGCCAAAGAGGTATTCTAAAATCATAACTACAAATTCTTTGCTGTTCTTTCTCTCCCAAGATGTGTCTACAATCCCTTTCCCCTTGAATCTGAGTGAGCTATGACTGCTTCCACCCAGAAGCAGGGCAGAAATAGAGCCATGTGACTTCTAACATTATTGCATAAAAGTCATGAAGTTTGCCAGCCTTGCTGAAAACGCTGGTTCCTGAAGCCTCCTGCTACTGTGCCTGACTGCCCTGAGGCCACGATGTTAGTCAGCTTTCTGTTCCTATAACAAATGGCTGAGTCAAATAAACTTCTGGAAAGAAAAGTTTTATTTTGGTTCATAGTCCTGGAGGGTTTCACACCATAATTGATTGCACTGGTGGCACATCATCGCTGTAAAACCATTTGACCCATGGCTGAGTCAAAAAGAGAAAGAGGAAAAGACTGGGTGACCATAATCCTCTCTGAGGCCACCCCTCCGATGACCTGAAAGTTCCTGCCAGGTTCCACCTCTTAAAGTTGCTGCTGTTTCCCAGTAGTGCCAAGCCAGGGACCAAGTCTACAATACATGGGGCTTTGGGAACGTTTTACATCCAAACTAGAGCAGTCGCCATGCTGTAAGGAAGCACAGGCTGTAGGAAACAGTGCCAGACAAGGCAGTGCAACAACAGAAGTAGAGGGACAGGAAACAGTGATGATGGAATCCAGACTGGAGTGTGCTGTGGGCTGCAGCCTCTACAAGCCAGGAAAACAAAGGAAACAGATTGTCCCTTCAGGCTTCTGGAAGTAGCCAGGCCCAGCTCATCCACTGTAGACTTCTGAGCTCCAGAACATAAGTTGTTTTAAGCCACCAAGTGTGTCGTGATCTGTTCCATCAACAGCAAATGACTTCAGTGCCTGGCATGAGTTGGCTTTCCATAGATGTCTGTTAATAAGTAAAGAAATGAGTTAAACTGCAAACATCTTTCCAATGAGCAAATGTGAGGTTGTCATTTTAAAAGGTTAATTTATTTTTCATCATCCAAAGATTAGGCTTTATGATACTTTCTCCTTAACTACATGCAGGCAAGAATAAGCCGTATCAACAAATGTCATAAAAGATCGTGGAAAGCCTGGTGCATGGGAAGTGACCAGAGAAGGGACTGGACCTGCCACTGCCACCAACTCACTCTGTGGCCCTGGGAAAGTCCCCCAATTCTGGAGCTTGGTTCTTCCTCTGGAAAATGTGAAGCTTGACCCAAATGACCTTTAGTATTTCTTTCAAAACAGGGTTTGCAGGTCCATTTCCAACTTTAGCAGCAACACACTTGGTGATGGGTGGGATTTCCTGCTCTTGCCATTGAGAAGTGCAGACCACTTCCCTATATCTTGAATATGGGATGTCCTCGTGACTTGCTTGTTCCAGCAGAAAGCTGGGGGGGGGGGGACAGAGCCCATTGTTATGCCTATATCTAGATGTCCCCTAGGAGCCCCACGTGCTTATAGACTTTGGGAAAGCGATTCGATTGTGGGGCCCTACAGCTGATTTGCTGGGATGGAGCGCAGCCTGGATGGAAGAGGAGGTCCCTGGAGGTGTGATCTGGAGGGCTTTATCTCCCTCCTCAGCCCCTCCTTTCTCCCTCTGTTTCCTTGCAGACATGAAGTGAGCAGCTTCTCCTCCACCAGGCCCCTCTGCCATCCCGCCCTGCCTGGAAGCCAGCTGACCATGGACTGAAACCTCTACAAACTACAAGCAAAATAAACCTCTTCCTTATATTTAAATATTGGGTATTGAGCATTGTATCTTGCAAATGAAGAAAGCAACTGAGACACTCAGGCTATCCTGCCGGATGATAAGCAGCCATGGGAGACAGGGCTGGGTGGTGGAGATATCTAAGCCAGCTGTGCTAGGTTCTCCAGTGCCTGGTCCATCTGCCAGCTGACCAGGCACTGATGGATGAACAAGCCTAAGTAAGAATGGTCAAGAGCAGCCCACAGCAGTAGACCCGCTCAGCCAGCTGAAGACTTGTTACCTGCCACTACACTTACTGATTTAAGGCAGCTTTAATGTGTAAGATAGATGACTAATACAGTGTACTTCCATGTTTCGAGGCAAAGCAGGAAATCTGGTACATGAGTAATGTCTGCATTAATCAGAATAAGCAATTAGCCAGAAAAAAATTAATCTAGGTGGCAGAAACCTAACTCAGACATGCTTAAACATATAAAGCAACTCATTGGTTTATATTATCGAAGACTCCAGGCTGGGGATATAGCTCAGTGGCATAAGTGCCTGCCTGGCAAGCACAAGGTCCTGAGTTCGATCCCCAGTACCGCTAAACAAAAAACAAAAAACGAAAAGAGAACAAGTAAAACTTGACAGAGTTGATATCTTAGATGACTGATTGAGTGGTACAGCAATGAAGATGAGGGAGGAGAAAATTGAATGATCAAATGGGCCATCATCTGTGTAACTGAGTAACAAATGTGAAGGTAACATTTGAGTAACAAATGTGAAGGTAACATTATGTAGGACAGCATCCAGAGTTAATTCCCTTCTATGTTCTTTATAATTTTGTATTTTCTCAATCATTTTTGTATTAACAGAAGTGAAGATAACTTTATATTATACAGCATCCAGTGCTAATTCCCTACTAATTCTCTATAATATGGTGTTTCCTTTAATGTTTATGTGTTAACTAATGTGAAGATAACATTATGTAATACAGCATCCAGTGCTAATTCCCTATTATAATCTGTATAATTTTGTATTTTTGGTATTGTTTATGGCTTATTCTGGTTCATATATCTCCATTCTCTTGTCTTTAAAATTAAAAAATTTAAAAATTTATATTATTGAAGACTCCAAGTATAGACATAGCCAGATCCAGATGCCTGAAATTTGGCATTGAGCCCTGGATTCTCACCTCCTTTTTGTAATGTTTATTCATTTTTGTTGGTATATGCTTCCAGTACATAACATTTTCATCCATCTTAGGGGGTAGGTACATGTACTTAGTGTACCTTAGTCTTTTTCATTCCCTCTCCCCTCCCCCCTCCCCCCCATTTCTAGATCCCCTTCCCGTTTGCAAGACATCTACCTGCCTGTTTCCTATTGTCTGTCTTTAATTTTGTTTCTTAAATTATTTGTACTTTAGTTTTCCCATATATGAGAAGTTATGTAATATTTAAACTCATGCATCTGATTTATTTTGCATGACATTATAGTCTCAAGGTGGATCCATTTTCCTACACAGAATGCAAATATTTCTTTCTTTGTAGCAGAGTAGTACTTCACTGTGTAAATACCACATTTTTTTCCTCCATTCATCTTTTCAAGATGGTTCCATTTTCCTACAAATGACTCATTTGTTCTCCTTCATGGCAGAGTAATACTCCATTGTGTATAAATGCCACATTTTTAAAAATCCATTTATCTGCTGATGGACATATAGGCCACTTCCAAGATTTAGCTATTATGAGTTGTGTTGCTATGTACATGGGTATGCATAGATCACTATAATATGATGATCTTCAACTCTTTTCAGGAAAATACCCTGGAAGGGGAATAGCTGGGTCAAGAGGAATCTCTAGTTTTCATTTTCTGAGCAATCTCCACACTGATTTCCACATTGGTTGCACCAGTTTACACCGTCACCAACAGTGTGGAAGGTTTATTTTTCCCCTCAGCCTCACTAGAATTTATTGTTTAACTTTTGGATGATAGTTCTTTTGGAGTAAGATGGAATCTCAATATTGTTTTAATTTGCATTTCTCTCCCATCTCATATCCTACTTTTACTGTCTTAGCTTTGTTTCACATGCAAATTCTCCTTCATAGGGGCAAGCTGGCCACCAACAGCTTCACACCCACACCCCACTGCATTTGCCATTGAACAGAAAGAGGCCTCCTGCTTCCAATTAGCTCAAGTGAAAGTCCCAGAGCCAATGCTCACTGAACGGACTGGATCCCGAATCCATTACTCTTTATCCCCAAGGGGTGTGTCCTTCTGCTCTGCTCCTGGGTCATGCATCCAACCACAGAGACTGGCACGGTGAGAGTATCAAAGCTAGAGAGAGTGAGAACAAACGAAGTGGGGGATTCCTGAAAGAAAACTGGGGTCCTGCTAACGAAAACAGAGCAGAAGGGGGAGAAGGGTGACAGCAACAGATGTCCTCTGTAGCCCTCTGTGTTAGTAATGAACTGGAGTGAAAGAAAGCACAGTGATGACTTATCTTTGGCTTCACCCAGATGAATGATTTAAAAACCCAATTTTGATTGTATCTCTATCACTCAAGAGGATAATAAGGCCAAGTGGCCACATGCATCACAGGCAGGGCTTGTGATAGTCACCGGAGTCACTGAACTTGATCCTGGAGACACTTGAATTGTGCCCTTGAGCCCCTGAACCATAAAATTCCTTCCAGATCCTCTTGATTGGAGAGGTAGCAAAGGTCAGGGACTAAGAGCCCAGATTCCAAACCCAGCCTGGCTGCACTGCGGGCCCAGCTTGTCTGCAGCAGGAAGCTGTCTGAACTTGGACAAATTCCTCCATCTCTCCATGGCTCAGTGTTCCCATCAGTGAATGAGGGCAGTAACAGGATCTACCTAGTAAGAAGAAAAAACATTCATTGTATGCATAACCCTTGGACCAGTGCCTCGTATATAGTAAGGGCTATCAAGTGCGATCTGTTAATCACCTGGGAACATGCTTATGGCAGCAGGTCCGCTGGAGTAGCAATAGGAAGGACTGGCGACACCAAACAAAGGAGCGTGACCTCAGACGACTCACCCATTGTCTCCAGGACTATTTTATTTCTCTGTCTATATTGTGATGGGCATTAAGTCCATCCTGCTTATCTCACAGGGCTGTCCCGAAAATCAGAGGTGATAATGGGTGGTGGGTTCTTTGGAATACTCAAAGTGCTTTGTAAGTAAGGGGTATTATGTTAATACTAATTATCTCTATCCATAATGTTAGATTTGCATGTAATCAGAATCAGGGCTGTTCTTCATTCCATACTGTTTCAGGCAAATAGTCATTAGGAAAGAAAATCTGCCATTACATGAAATGATGGATTTTCCCCCCCAAAAAAACAATTCAAAAGTCATGAGAGTTGTTTTGTGACTTGAAACATCCAGTGCAATCTTTGGTACCAGGTGTGAATTCAAGCTGATTGGTAGGGCACCAGGGTCAAGACACAAGGATGGTAGTTCCCACTTCCGTTTTCAATCTTCTATGTCATCATCAGTGCATAGTTTTATTCTTCTAGGTTTCTTTCATTTGTAAGATGGAAGTAGAACAAATGCTTATAAATCTGTGACTATCATGTGGCAGAGATGTTCCAGGCATGAAAGAGTCTGGTCACTTCTTAGTGGAGGGTGTCATGGTTGATACATTGTGTCAACTTGGGGAGTCTAGAGGTTTGGCTGAGTGATTCAGCAGGAAGCCAGGGTGCTTACTTTGTACACATCCTGAGCCTGTGGAAGAGGAGGGCATGGACAGTGTGTGAGAGCTACACGCCCCCTGGTTAGGGTAGCTTGTTTACAATGTAAGGAAAGAGAAGAGGCTGCTTGCAGCCATTCCTCCCTTCTGCTGGTTGTTTTTGCTGTGCTCTGCTGCCATGAACATTTGCCCTCTGCCATGTGCCACCCTGCCTCAGAACCAGCCAAGTATGGACTGAAACCTCCATGAACTGTAAGCTAAATAAACCTTTCCTTCCTTCATTTTGGGCATTGGGTATTTTGTCTCAGCAACAAGAGAAAAGTAACCATGACAGGGGGTTATTCATCCTTTAGGTCAAATAGCCACTGTTTCTCTAGAAAATACATACTCCCAAACAGCACTGGATTTTAAATGTAGCATTTGATTAAGATAAAATGTAAACAAGTATGTTGAGCCCCATAGTGTCTCTCTCTGTATCTGGAATTCCCTGTGAACAGAAGCCCAGATCAGCTCTTCAGTGCTCTAGAGGAGAAAAGCAATTTTCCTTTGTCTGGTCTCCCAAGGCATCTGACATCTCTTTCCTAGAGGCTGTTTCAGGAATTCCCTATGGTCGTATAGAAGACCATAGCAGCACCTCTGACTTCCTTTCACTCACTGTGTCCCTATCACCAATGGAGCACAATCCTACCCCAGGGCTTTTGCACTCACTGATCCTCTGCCTGCCTGTAACACCAAGAACAAGCTGCACATAGGCAGTGGCCACAGGAAGTTGAGGTTCAGATCTGCACCAACAGAGAAGAGCCATATCATGATTTTATATAGATGAAAGCTTATTATAAAAGTACAGCAGATCTGAGCAAAGTCCAATAATACAGTACCACACAACAAGGCAGAAAACAGCACCAAAGATGAAGGAGAATCCTCTGGGACAGGACCTGGCATGAGACCGAGACTTCTGCAGGCGAGAGAGAAAACGGCAACACTGTACCCAGTTTGTTAGCTTCTTAAGTATTGTATTCAAGCAAAGTGGCTTGGTGCCAACAGCCTAAATGTCTTAGGGTAGAGTATCTCAGGTCTGGCTAAAACCAAGGACACTCTCATAGTGCACTCAAGGCCATCTGTACATAGTATTTCTTTCCAGGGGAAATAGCCAGTGTCTCTGCAAAATGTCAACACCCAAGGTCACGTTAGTCAACACTCTCATCACTTTTAACCCTTTCCCCGACACTGTCTTTGCCTAAATGGTTGCATGGTTCATTCTCTCTTTCTGTCAGGTTCCTGTTTAAATGTTACCTTCTCTGGGTATCTTCTATAACACAGCAAGCTCCTCCCCAGTTTTCTCTGGTGCTCCCTAAATTTGGTGCCAGCTGAGATATAATAACAAAGACATCCAAAGCCAGAGTAGCTTATATAGGATAGAACTTTATTTCCTTCTCATGTTTACTATCAAAACTGAAGAGGCTAAAGATGAGGACATTACTGTCATCTCTGCTTGGCTCCCAAGGATGCCTTCAGTCATCGACATTTCTCAATCTGTAGAGCATTTTTAGGGTGAGGAAACTATTCTATATGTACTAGAATGTTAGCTGTGTAATTAATGCAAGGTATTAATAATGGAGGAGATAGTGTGAGGGAGGGAAGGTGGGTGTATGGGAACTCTGTACTTTCTGTTCAGTTTTTCAGAATGTATAAAGCACAGTTGTCCTCTAGCAAATGACACGGCAGTGATGTGAAGACTCCCATTCAGGGCTGGAGATATTGCTCTGTGGCATAAGCGCCTGCTTGGCAAGTGCAAGGTCCTGAGTTCGATTCCTGGTACCAGAAAAAAAAGATAAAAAGACTCCCATTCATATCCCACTGGTCTGCAATTGGTCACAAGGATATGCCTACATACAAGGGGCAGAAGATAGGAAGGTGGGTGTCAGGGAAATGTGGTCCATAATGTGCAGACACACAGCCAAGTAGTGCTTCAGATGGGGTTCTTCTTCTCAGAGATTAAAAGGAGAATGAATTCTGTGCAATAATTACCATGTTCTGCTACACTCTCTACTTATCTCCATGGCATGGAATCAATGTCAGTCTGTAAACTTACCTGCTGCCTTTTTACCTCCCACACTAGAACACAGCCTCACAGGGGCAGGGGCTTTCCTTAGTGCCTGACACACAGTGGGCGCTCTACGAATGCTCACTGAGTTGATGATAGTTTTCTGACTGTTCTGAAGAAAGCACATGTGCTTTCTCCTCAGTCACTTTGGATGACAACGCATCCAGATTTGCACACTTCCCAGTGCTAATGAGATTCTGGCCCTATTTTCTCATGGAGCTCTGGGGGTTCAAGAACAGGATGTGGTACATTTTTTTAAATATTAATAAACTTTTTTTAAAGACAAAAGAATGGAGACATATGAACCAGAATAAGCCATAAACAATACAGAAAATACAAAGTTATACAGAATATAGTAGGGAATTAGCACTGGATGTTGTATTACATAATGTTATCTTCACATTAGTTAACACATAAACATTAAAGGAAATACCAAATTATAGAGAAGATAGTAGGG
>PVLD010026257.1:0-22443 GCA_004027595.1 Dinomys branickii | reverse complement strand
TTTTTTTCCTTTGTTTTGTCATTTTCAAAGGTGTAGAGGTTCCTTGGAGCTCACCCTCACTCCCAGGGTGATGTCATAGTAGCGGGGCAAGGACCCAAAGGTCCCTTGTGCTGTGTGACTCCCTCAATGGTGTGTGTGTATGCGGGCAGGGTGTGATCCCCAGTGCTCCCACAGTTTTTTATGGCTCAGCTTGGTTTCCACTCCAGGGTTCCCCAAGCTGTCCAGGTTTCAGCCCTGTTTCTACTGGGGTATAGTAGTGGGTGGGTGGTTGTGACGGTGTCTCCATACAGAGCTACTACCCCATCTGGTTCCCACACCAGAAGAGGGCTAGGTATGCAGTCACCGAGTCCCCTGAAGCTGCCTGAATTTCAGCTTAGATCCCCTGAGGGTGCAGGGTGGGGGCAGAGAGGAGCACCCAAGGTCCTTAAGGTTGTCTGGGGCTCCCTTTGGCTCCTAAGCTAGTGGGGCAGAGGTGGGGCCGGCTCATTGGAATTCCTGTCGCTGTGGAGGCGCAGCTCTGCTCTGACGGGGGGGGGGGACCGGGAGTGGATCCCAGGCTCCTAGAGGTGTCCGGGTCTCTGCCTGGTCCCAAGCTGGTGTGTGTAGGGTGGCAACAGCTCCGCCGCTGTCCGAGGCGCAGCTCCGCTCCAACCGGCAGAGGGGGGAGCTCTTAGATTAATTTAAAATCAAATGATTAGGGGTCTGGATGTTATATAATTATGAAATTTGATGTCACTTTTGTTATATTCTACT
This sequence comes from Dinomys branickii, assembly GCA_004027595.1. Lineage (NCBI taxonomy): Eukaryota > Metazoa > Chordata > Mammalia > Rodentia > Dinomyidae > Dinomys > Dinomys branickii. Next base: position 21,690 of record PVLD010026257.1, on the reverse strand, counting down.
GATTACAAGCAACTCACAGGTCCTACTGATATCCAAGGATGTGGCTTACTGAGGGTCATTTGAGAATTCTGCCCACTGCCTGCTCTTTATACGCCAGGGCTGGAATGAGGCTGGTGAGCATCAAGTCATCCTGTCATGAATTCGAGATGGTACAATGAGCTCAATGCCCAAGAAATTCCTCATTTCACCTACTTACATCACCAAAGCAATCTACAAACTCAAATATCCCTGTTTTAAGAGTTTAAGGGACAGTTGGACATGGTAGCACATGGTTGTTGTACCATCGACTTTGAAGCCTGATGCAAGAAAATCCCAAGTTTGTAGGAGTTTGGGCAACTTAAAGAGATCTTGTCTCAAAAAATGTAAAATCGTCTCAGCCCTCAAAAAGGGTTGAGATGTAGCTCAGTATTCACATGCACAGGCCTTGGATTCAATCTTCAGTACTGGAAATAAGTAAATAGTTCAAGTTATTGTGTATTGGACAATTTTGACACTTATATGACTGAAGGTGTGTGTGGTTATTCTAGATATTTAATTGTTCCTATCTGGAGGATATCAGGGTGCAGAGAAAGCTGAGTATTAGAAAGACTTCTGTTCAACCTCAAATGGAAAAGCAAATACATTTCAGAAAAAATAACTGATGCAGGCCAAAGGTGGAGGAGAAGTACCCAGCCTCTTCCTTGTATGGAATACAGTGTGCTCTTGCTGTTCCCTAATCTCCTCAGGGGAAAACGACCCCAATTGTTATTTTTTCTTTCATTTTGTTTTCTTTGGGGAGTAATGGGAATCAAACTCAAGATCTCATGCTTGCCAGGCAGGCTCTGTGCCGCCAGCTCTATCCTCAGCCCAGAGACTCCAGTTGTGGGTGATGTTCATAGTGAGGCTGGGCCACACGTCTGCTATGTGGGTGGAAAGTGTTTCACTGTAAACACTTAGAGCAGAATTTCTTTCATTGCCTTTACTCCTCTGCCTTCCAGTAAACACCTCCATTTCTTGTAGGTTTGGCCTTGGAAGTCTTCGTAAAGCTCCAATGAGTTGGAAGCATCATTCGCAACACGTCTATAAATAAGACCTTGCAGATCTTGAGATTCCAGAAAGTATACATTTTGAAAGATACAATTTTGGAGAATCAGAGGAGCTCCCAACACGTGTGCGCATGTTCATTCATGCATATTCATGCTTTGCACACTTAGGATCCTATAATGAAAATAATGGAATTTATTGAGCATAACTGTGTTCTAGTATATTGCCTACAATCTTTCTAATTTCTATTTATTTCTCATCTACCTGTCATCTATCTATCTATCTATCTATCTATGTATCATCCATCTAATAAGATCTGGCTGTGGCCGCCCCAAGCAATTGCTCACACTTGGCCTTATGTACTTCCATTTGTAGTTAGTAAATCACCGGGAAGTGGTACTTTGAGATTTTAGGATATCTTATTCTTCCACAACCTTCAACTGAGATATTTGACATTGACTGATTATTCTTGTCTGAATCAAAATTGTATTGAGATCTGCTAAACATTCACTCTATCATTCTTTCCACCTTATCTATAAAAAGAACTTTCTTTTTGAGTATCACCAAGAAATAATAATCTTAAAGAATTGTGTATTATTGTGTGTTTGTTGCCTTTTTAAGGAAGTGGGACCTCACTATGTTTCCCTGGCCTCAAACTCCTGGAATCAAATGATCCTCCTGCCCCAACGTTGGTGTGTCACGCTTGCCCTGCCTCAGAGGGAGCAATAGTACTGCTCTGTCTGGAATACTCTTTCTTTTCTTTCCATGAGTGAAAATTTTTGACTTGTTAGTCAAGTCACAGTGTAGGTCATGTCCTAGACAGCCAGCCCCCATGAATCAACATGAAGATCCCCTTCATGCCATTATATAACCTGCTGTATAAATTTCAAAGTTTTAAATTATGACACTTCAAATGTACAAAGAGGTGTAGGAAAAAGTATAACAGATACTCAAATATGTAATACAAGTTTAACAGATGCTAACTTTGGTGATATTTGCTTCATTTTTATTTTATTTAAAGAAATGGAACATTACAGATACAACTAAAGTTTTACTCCGACTAAGAATGTATAAAAATGGCATCACCTTTATATGTATTTCCCTTGAAATTTGCTCTTTTCATTCAATATAAGTTTTTTAAAACCTCATATTCGTACTAATTATTACCTAACTGTTTCTTATTTGTCATTAAAAATGTCCTAATATTCTGTGGAAATCCAATATTGACACTGAGATTGTGGGCACTATTACCTCAGATTTTGTGTCCCCTCTGAATTCTTGCTCCCACTGAGATCTGTCCTTCTGGAGTTCTTCCCATACAGTCCCATTGACCCATGGACCCCAATAGGGAAAAACAAAACACAAAGACTGTTATTGGCCAACAAATTACTTTTATTACAATGGTAGATCTATACCCTGGGCAATGTAGTGAGACCCAGCCTTGAGAAGAGGAAAAAGAAGAAGAGGAGGAAGAAGGAGGAAGAAGCAGAAAGAAAGAGGAGAAGTAGGAGAAGGTAGAAGAAGAGGCAGAGGCTATTAAAAGCTTCTAGAGAAAAGAAGAGGATCATGTATAAAAGAAAGCCCATCAGAATCACAGCAGATTTCTCAACACAAACCATCAAGTTAAGAAGAGCTTGGAGTAAAGTATGTCAGGTCCTGAAAGAAAACAACTTCCAAGCCAGATTGATGTACTCTGCAAAACTATCTTTCAAAATTGATTGAGAAATAAGGTACTTCCACGAGAAAGAACAACTAAAGAAATGCATAACCACCATACCAACACTACAAAGAGTACTAAAAGATATTCTATGAAGGGATAAAAATGACCACAACTTCAAGAACAGCAATAGAAAGAAATCACTGAGCAGAGCAATCAGGTAAACAGAGGGGAAAAGTATGGAACCAACAGAAGGAAAATAACATGACAAAGATAAGCCAATACATATCAGTTATAGCCATCAATGTGAACGACCTCAATTAACCAATAATAAGAAGCAAATTAAGAGTCAATCAAGAAACAAAATCGAATAATATCCTGTATACAGGAAACACATTTAACTCAAAAGGAAATTCATAGACTGAAAGTCAAAGGATGGAAAACAATACTTTATCTGACAGGACCCAGAAAAAAGCAGGTATAGCTATTATGTTTGCAGATAGTGGGAGCTTCAAACCAAGAATGATCATAAGATGTGAAGAAGGTCACTACATACTTGTTAGGGGGAAACTGCAGAGGGAGAGATAATCATCATAAATATATATGCACCAAATACAGGCGTACCCAACTATATAAGACATTTTAACAGACATGAAAAATCAAATAAGGAATAACACAACTGTAATGGAAGACTTTAACACCCCATTGTCACAAAGAGGTAGATAAACTAGGGAAAAATCAGCAAACAAATAACAGAACTAAACCAAATTTGTGACAAAATGAACTTGGTAGGACTTTAGAGAGTGTTCCACCCAAGAACATCAGAATGCACATTCTTGTCAGCTACACAGAGGATGTTCTCCAAAATAGATCATATACTGGCACATAGAACATATTTCAGTAAATGCAAAAGAATTAAAATTATCCCATGCCTATTATCTGACCATTGTGCAGTGAAATTGGAAATTAATGACAAAAGAAATTGCAAAAACTCCATAAACAGGGGGAAATTAAATAACACCCTCCTAAACAACCAATGGGTCACAGATGAAATTAAAGAAGAAATTAATATTTGCAATCAAATGAAAATTCAGATACCACTTACCACAACCTGTGGGATGCAGTAAAAGCAGCCCTAAGAGGGAAATTTATAGCAGTGAATTCTCACATCAGGAAAACAGAATAAACACAAGTAAACAACCTTACGCTGCACCTCAACCTTCTAGAAAAAGAAGAGCAAGTCAAGCCTAAAGCCCAAAGAAGGCGGGAAATGATAAAGGTCAGAGCAGGAATTAATGCAATGGAGATTAAGAAAAAAATACAAAAAAAAAAATAGTGAATCAAAGAGTTGGTTCTTTGAAAGAATAAATCAAATTGATAAACCCCTAGCCAACCATATCAAAAAAGGAAAGAAAAAACTCAAATTCATGTAATAAGGAATGAAAAGGTTGAAATCACTACAAATCCCGTAGAAATTCAGAAGATCATCAATACTCACTTTGAAAAATCCTTACTCTCACAGGGTGGAAAACATAGAAGAAATGGAGATTCCTAGACACATGAATTACCAAAGCTGAATCAAGAAGACATAAAATTCTGAATAATCCAATATCAGTCAATGAATTGAAAATGTAATTACAAACTTACCAACAAAATAACTCTAGATCCTGATGGATTCACAGATGAATTCTACAAGAAATTTAGAGGAGATTTAATACCAATTCTTCTCAAACTATTTAAAGAAATAGAAAGGGAAGTAATTCTCAGAAACTCATTCCTGGAGGCAAGTATTACCCTGTTGCCAAAACCAGAGAAAGATACAACCAAAAACAGAACTACAGGCCAATTTCGCTAATGAACACTGATGCAAAAATCCTCAATATAATACTAGCAAACAGAATGCAACAAATCATCAAGAAGATTATACACCATGACCAAGCGGGATTCATCCCAGAGATGCAGGGATGTTTCAATATATGCAAATCAATAAATGTAATACAGTACATCAACAAAGCCAAAGACAAAAATCAGGTGATCATCTCAATAGACGCAGAAAGAATTTTTGACAAAGTCCAATATTTATGATAAAAACCCTAAAGAAATTCAGAATATATGGTGTTTACCTCAATCTGATAAAAGCCATCTGTGACAACCCAACAGCCAACATCATACTAAATAGATAAAAACTGAAAGTTTTCATTTTAAAATCAAGAATGAGACAAGGTTGTCCACTGTTACCACTCCTATTAAAATAGTCCTGGAAACATTAGCCAAAGCAATTAAATAAGAGAGAGAAATAAAAGGAATAAGGATAGGAAAGGAAGAAGTGAAGTTATCATTATTTGCAGATGACATGATACTCTACATAGAAGACCCCAAAATATCCACCCAAAGACTACTAGATTCAATCAGCAAATTCAGTAGTGTAGGTGGATACAAAGTCAAAAAATCAATAGCCTTCCTCTACACAAACAACAAACACACTGAGAGAGAAATTTGGGAAACCACAGCTTTCACAATAGCATCCAAGAAAATGTAATACTTAGGAATCAATCTAACAAAGAAAGTAAAAGATGTATAGAGTGAAAATTATAGTACTCTGAAAAAAAGAGATCAAATAGGATTTCTGAAAATGGAAAAATATTCCTTGCTGATGGATAGGAAGAACCAACATTGTGAAAATGGCCATACTCCCAAAATTGTTATACAGATTCAATGCAATCCTGATTAAAATACCATTAATATACCTCAAAGATCTAGAGAAAACGCTCCTAAAATTCATCTGGAACTAGAAGAGACCTAGAATAATAAAAGCAATCCTGGACAACAAAGGCAAGGCAAGAGGCATCACAATCCCTGACTTGCAATTATACTACAAAGCCACGCTGCGATAAAATCAGCAAGGTCCTGGCAGAAAACACAGACCTGAGGATGACTGGAACGGATTGGAAGATCCAGACACAACCACAAACACATTCAGTCACCTTATCTTTGACGAAGGGGCCAAACATACTCACTAGAAGAAAGATAGCTTCTTTAACAAATGGGGGCTGGGGATATAGCTCAGTGGAATAAGCGTTTGCCTAGCAAGTGCAGGGTCCTGAGTTCGATCCCCAGTACCGCAAAAAAAAAAAAAAAAAATAATAATAATAAATAAATCAATAAATCAATAAATCAATAGCTTTAAAAAAAATGGTACTGGAAAAACTGGCTTTCCCCATGCCAAAGACTAAAAGTAGAGCCATGTCTATCACCATGCACTAAACTAAAGTCAAAAGGGATCAAAGATATAAATATTAAAACACAAACACTAAATCTGCTAGAGGATAAAATAGGTAGAAATCTTGAAGACATAGGAGTAGGCAGAGAATTCGTGAACATAAACCAAATTGCACAGGAAATACTTCAAGATTCAACAACTGGGATCTCATCTTATTGACATTTTTTGCACATCAAAAGAAATCGCCAACAGGGTAAAAAGAAAACCCAGGAGTTGGGAAAAATGTCTTAGCGGATTATCCCTCAGACAAGGCATTTCTAGCTAGAACGTAGAAAGAATTTTTAATAATCAGGCCCCCATAGTTCAAAGACCCAATACAAATACAAGTACCTGAGATGAACATACACTTCTCAGATGAAGAAATACAAATGACAAATAAATGTATGAAAAAATGTTCGGCATTATTTATCATTCAAGAAATTCAAATTAGGCTCTGCCCTATGCCTTTGGGACAGAGAAGGAGCTCGGCCCAGGGAAGCAGGGAAGTACTGCCTAAGCAGCCTGTCTCTGTGGAACTGTTTCTTGGTGGGTAAGGCTTGTGCGTGTGCTCTGACCTGTGCCTTTGGGACAGAGAAGGAGCTCAGCCAGGGAAGCGGCACCTCTATCTTGGGTTAACGTTGTTATCCAGGTAAACTAGGATCCCTAGATTCCTTTGGTGAGCTGCCTGGGCAGCTTGTAGCTCAGCACTTTTCATCTGACATCCAAAATGACAAGCAAAATGCAGTCTCAGAACTCAACTCCACCCAGAACAAGTCCAGGAGACACTGACATAGGAGAACTTGGAAGACACATACCTGAAATCTCTGAAATTATTGCATCTGAAGTAAATAAACAATTCCATCAGGCCATAGAAGAGATCAGATAAAAAAACTCTCAGGCAAAAAATGAAATGACAATAATAGTGAAAGAAATGCTCCACACATATAGAGAAGAAACATAAAAAAATAGATGAACACAGGCAACAGATGAAAACATTACATGAACAAATTAAGAATGAATTAGAACTCATGAAACAGACTCAAAGAGACTCCTAGGAAATCAAAACTTACATTGAATGCGAGCAAAATGGCTTCAGTGAAGCCAAAGATAGAATTTCAGATCATAAAGACAGCATGGCAGCTAGCGATCATAAAAGAAAGGATCTCTTAAAATCATCAAGGATCCAGGAGAAATCAATTTAACAGCTGCAAGACAAGGCAAAGAGAAATAATGTCCGAGAAATATGAGTCAATGAAACAGCAGGAGGCCACACAAATGACATAAAAAGAATATTTGCAGAAATAATAGCAGAAAATTTCCCAAGCTTGGAAAAAGACTCTGATGTGCAGTTAAATGAGGCATATAGAACTCCAACTAGTGACAACCAAAATAAAACAACGCCCAGACATATAATAATCAAGATCTCAGATATCCAGCAAAAGAACAGATTTTTTTTTTTTTTTTTTTTTGGTACTGGGGATCGAACTCAGGAACTTTCGCTTGCCAGGCAGGTGCTTATTCCACTGAGATATATCCCCAACCCTAAGAACAGAATATTAAAAGCTGCTAGAGAAAAGAAACAGATCACCTATAAAAGAAAGCCCATCAAAATCACAGCGGACTTCTCAACACAAATCATGCAATTGAGAAGAACTTGGAGTGAGGTATTACAGGTTCTGAGACAAAACAGCTACCAACCTAGACTGATGTATCCTGCAAAACTATTCTTCAAATTCAATGGAGAAATAAAATATTTCCATGAAAAAGAACAACTGAAGAACTTCATGAGTGCCAAGCTAACATTACAAGAAGTACTGAAAGAAATTCTAGACAGAGAAAAAAGAGACCACCATCTCAAGAACAACACTAGAAAAGAACACTCAAGCAGAGCAAGCGATTAAACAGATGGCAAACATAGGAAACCATCAGCAAGTAAATAGCATGACAAGGATAAGCCAACATATATCAGTTATAACCATTAATGTAAATGGCCTCAATTCACCAGTCAAAAGAAGTGGCAGAGTGGATTAAGAAACAAAATCCCACAATATGTGGAACAGGAAACACACTTTACTCAAAAGGAAATCCATAGACTGAAAAGTCAAAGGATAGAAAACAATTCTCCATGCAACAGGTTCCCAGAAAAAAGCAGGGGTAGCTGTTAGGTTTGAAGACAATGTAAACTTTAAACCAAAAACAATCAAAAGAGATAAAGAAGGTCACTACATACTAGTTAGGGAAAAACTGCAAGAGGGGGAGATAATAATCCTAAATATGTATGCACCAAATATTGGAACACCAAAGTCTATAAGTCAAATCTTAATATACATGAAAAACCAAATAATCACTAACACTATTGTAATAGGGGACATAAACACCCCTTTGACACAAAGATACAGGTCAACTAGACAAAAAATCAGCAAAGAAATAACAGACCTGAACCAGATCTGTGAACAAATGGACTTATTAGATATATAGAGTGTTTTACCCAACAACATCAGAATACACATTTCTCTCAGATGTACATGGGAGTTTCTCAAAAATAGACCATATTCAAGCCCATAGAGCATACCTACCTCAATGCAAAAGAATTGAAATTATCCCATGCACATTATCTGACCACAGTGCAATGAAATTGGAAATTAATGACAAAAGGAACTCCAAAAACTCTATAAACATTTGGAAATTAGACAACAACCTCCTGAACAACCAACGGATCACAGAAGAAATTAAAGAAGAAATTTAAAAATACCTACAAACAAATGAAAATGCAAATACAACCTATCGGAATCTGTGAGATGCAATGCAAGCAGTTCTCAGAGGGAAATTTATAGTCGTGAACTCACACATAAGGAAAGCAGAGAGAACAAATACACAGCCTAATGCGGCACCTCAAACTTTTAGAAAAAGAAGAACAAGTCAAGCTCAAAGCTCAAAGAAGGGAGGAGATTATAAAGATCAGGGCAGAAATTAATGCAACTGAGACAAAGAAAACACTACAAAAAATAAATGAATCAAAGAGTTGGTTCTTTGTAAGAATAAATAAAATTGATAAACCCCTAGCCAACCTTATCAAAAAAAGTGAGGAAAGAACTCAAATTCATGCAATAAGGAATGCAAAGGATGAAATCACTACAGATCCTACAGAAATTCAAAAGATCATTAATACCTACTTTGAAAATCTTTACTCGCATAGGATAGAAAACTCAGAAGAAATGGACAGATTCCTAGATGTGTACAAATTACCAAAGTTGAATCAGGAAGATATAAAAATCATGAACAATCCAATATCAATTAATGAGATTGAAAATGTGATTAAAAACTTACTGACATAGGAAAGCTGAAGCCCTGAAGAATTCACAGCAGAATTCTGTAAAATGTTCAGAGAAGATTTAATGCCAACGTTCCTCAGACTCTTCAATGAAATTGAAAAGGAAGCAATTCTCCCTAACTCATTTCTGGAGGCAAGTATTGTACTGATACCCAAACCTGAGAAAGACCCAACCAAGAAAGAGAAGCATAGACCAATCTCCCTAATGAACATAGATGCAAAGATATTTAATAAAATACTAGCAAATAGAATGCAGCAAATTGTAAAGAAAATTGTACACCACACCCAGGAATGCAGGGCTGTTTCAATATTCGCAAATCAATTAATGTTATACACCATATCAATAGAGGCAAAGACAAAAACCACATGATCATCTCAATAGATGCGGAAAAAGCTTTTGAAAAGTCCAACATGCATTCATGTTTGAAACGCTAGACCACATAAGAATAGGTGGCCTTTACCTCAACTTGATCAAAGCCATCTATGACAAACCAACAGCCAACATCATACTAAATGGACAAAAACTAAAAACTTTCACTTTAAAATCAGGAACAAGACAAGGATGTCCACTGTCACCACTTCCTGAAATTAAGGAATTCATATCTTTCACAATAACATCCAAAAAATTGAAATATTCAGGGATTAATCTAACAAAAGAAGTAAAAGATCTATTCAATGAAAACTATAGTACTCTGAAAAGAGAGATCAAAGAAGATTTCAATAAATGCAAAAATATTTCTTGCTCATGGATAGCAAGAACCAACGTTGTGAAAATGGCCATATTACCAAAATTGTTGTACAGATTCAATGCAATTCCCATTAAACTACCATTAGCATACCTTATAAATCTAGAGAAAACATTCCTTAAATTCATCTGGAACCAGAAGAGACCCAGAATAGCAAAAGCAATCCTGGGCAACAAAGACAAATCAGAAGGAATCACAATCCCTGACCTGAAATTATACTACAAAACTACTGTAATAAAATCCACATGGTACTGGCTAAAAAACAGACCTGAGGATCAATGGAACAGACTAGAAGATGCAGCCACAACCACAAACACACTCAGCCACCTAATATTTGACAAAGGGGCCAAACAATCTCACTGGAAGAAAGAAATCCTCTTTAATAAATGGTGCTGGAAAAATTGGTTTGCTTCTTGCCAAAGACTGAAAATAGACCCAAGTCTATCACCATGCACCAAACTCAAGTCAAAATGGATCAGAGATCTCAATATTAAAACAGAAACTCTAAATCTATTGGAAGAGAAAGTAGGTAAAAATCTTGAAGACATAGGAGTAGGCAGAGAGTTCATGAATAAAAATCAAACTGCAAGGGAAACACTTCAAAGAATCAGCAACTGGGGACCTCATCTTACTGAAAAGTTTTGGCACATCTAAAGACATCACTAGCAGAGTAAAAAGAAAACCCACAAAATGGGAAAAAATCCTAGCTGGCTGTCCCTTGGACAAAGGTCTTCTATCTAGAACATATAAAGAATTTAAAAACATCAACTTCCCCAAATTCAAAGACCCAATCCACAAATGGGCATCTGAGTTGAATGCACACTTCTCAGATAAAGAAATACAAATGGCTAATAAATATAGGAGAAAATGTTCAACATCATTAGTCATTTGAAAAATGCAAATTGAAACAACATTGAGATTTCATCTCACCCCAGTAAGGATGGCTAGCATTAAAAAATCAACCAACACAAATGCTGGCGATGATGTGGAGAAATAGGAACTCTTCTCCACTGCTGGTGGGAATGCAGACTGGTGAAACCACTGTGGAAATCAGTTTGGAGATTCCTCAGCAAACTGTCCCATTCAACCCAGCTATTCCACTTCTGGGTATTTTCCCAGATCTAAAAACATCCTATTACTGCAATATATGTGCACCCATGTTTATAGCAGCACAATTTATAATAGCTAAATCATGGAAGCAACACAAATGTCCATCCACTGAGAACTGGATAAAAAAATTGTGGCATTTTTACATAATGGAATATTACTCAGCTATAAAGAAAGACAATCTTGAGGCTTTTATAGGTAAATGGTCACAACTAGAGACCATACTCATAAATGCAATAAATCAGAGGTGTATGCATAAGCAGCATATTGTATCACTGGTGTAGGAACTTGAAAGTATGACTATAAATTAGGAGGTGTGATAAACACTGTGAAATGAAAGAAAACTGCTAAAAAGTAGGGAGCAGCTGGGATGGGGGAGGGAGAAAAGGAAGAAGGGGATATATATGTATGAACATATGTATGTGCAAGATGGCTAACATAGTTATACTAATGACTTATGTCTCTTTATTGTAAGGAACAATTAATGATTAGTTGTTTGATCAATCTTGCATGTCTATATGTATACACTTTGAAGTTATCAATATGTAGTAAAACAACCATTGTTAATTCCCTGTCACCTTGTCTGTAATTCAGTTTTGACTGTACTATTCTGGTGCTACTTTGTAAATGGCTGTCTGTTTGTTAATATGTCTTTGTTCTTTTACTTTAAAAAAAAAAGAAATTCAAATTAAAACAACACTGAGATTCCATCTCACCCTAGAGCTAATTGCTGTCATCAGGAAATAAACCAATAACAAATGCTGGAGACTAGGATTAGAGGTCCCGCTCAACCCAGCTATTCACTTTCTGGGTATTTTTCCAGAAGAACCAAAACCATCATACCACAGTGACATTAGTGCATCCATGTTTCTAGCAGCACAATTTGTCATAGCTAAATCTTGGAAACAACCCCAGTGTCCATCAACTGAGGAATGAATAAAAAAGATGTGGCATTTTTATACAATGGAGTATTATTCAGCTATAAAAAAGATAAACTGGAGGCTTTTATAGGTAAATGGGTGTAACTAGAGACCATACTCTTAAGTGAAATAAATCAGACCCACTTCTGTAAATATCATATTGTCTCTGTAGTGTAAGAACCTGAAAGAGTAAGTAAAACTCAAAAGGTACAATAGATATTGTGAAAGGGAAAGAAACTGCTCAAAGGAAAGGAAATACCTGTGACAAGGGAAAGGAGAAAAGAAAGAAAGAAGGAAAAATATATATGCATACACACCTGATATCTGGGATAGTTGTACGGCTCATTTCTACTGGTCTATTGAGAGGAACAGTTAATACTTAATTTTTTTTCTTCTTTTTAATTTTTTGACCAATTTTGCCTGCTTATTTCTGGTGATCTGAACAACTAATTTGAAGACAACAATATGCAATATAACAACCATTGTTGAATTCCTATTATCTGGTTTAGTGAAGTTCTGCATCATGTCTATTATGGTTTGTGCCTGGATGTCCCCCCAAATTCTCATGCAGTCATGGGGTGGGCTTCTAGGATTTGTGATTGATCCATGATCCAGTTCTGGGATTATGGGTGTGAGTGCTACACTGCCCTGGGGTGGGTAGTTTGCATACAGTGTAGGGGAGGAAAGAGGCTGCTGGCTGCCATTCCTCCCTTTTATGCTATGGTTGTTTTTCTTGTGTTCTGCTGCCATGAACTGTAGTCCTCTGCCATGTGCCCCTCTGCCTTGGAACCAGCCAAGTATGGACTGAAACCTCCACAAACTGTAAGCTAAATAAACCTTTCCTTCCTCCATTTTGGGTGTCAGGTATTTTGTCTCAGCAACAAAAGTAACTAAGACAATGTCTAATGTTTCTTTGTTATTTTTCATTCTCTTTAGAAGAAAATAGAAATAAATAAATAAAATTTTTCTATATAAAGGCTTGCAGTAATCTTAAAGATTGCATCTTATAAAAGACAGAAAATAGGAGAAAAAGAGAAAAAAGTTATTGTAACCCAGCATGGTTAATGTATCTAAAAGTGTATTTTGATTTAGTATAATTATTTTATGTGTGTAATATGTTTTCTGGCTTATTAGTCTGGCTGTTAATCTGTGTTTATGATAATTAACTTGATAAAAACTTAAATCTAAGGCTGGAGTTTTTAAAATGGGGAAGGTGGAGGGGATGGGGAAAAGAATTGAGATGTGGTATGGACAGATGTCAATTCTCCGCCATGAATGTGCTCATGATCTACTGCAAACATGGTCTAATAAAAATTTGTGTAAAGATTATATTTTGAAGTTAAAATTTTTTTAAACACTTTTAAAAAGTGTTTAAGCTTTGTGAACCCATGTTTACAACACGTAATGGTTACATTCATCATGGGAAGTTGACACATGTACGCAACACGTTTCATTCCTTTTCCATCTCTTCTCCACCCCCTTTCCCTTCCCTCCCTGGTCCCTCTCTTATTTGCAAAAAAAAATTCTCTGCTAGTTGAGTCTTGTCTGAGAAAATAACTGTCCAGGTGCTGAGGCACTAAAATTATGCTAAATGAAATATATTTTCAATTTAGTTTTTGTTTGCTTTTTCAAAAGTGAAATCTTCAACATCCAAATTTTAGCCCATTATTTTCCCAAGGGCTGTAGTTTTGTCTTTGGGGTATTTTACCAAGTGATTTTATAAGCAGAACTCTTCCAGTGAAGCTGTCCTGGTGAATGTCTGGAATGTTATGCCAAATATAGATGCCCCTGAACTGAAGACCTCAAAATTTTTTCCGTTCTGGCACAGAATGTAAATTTATACAGTACAGTGAAAGCAGGAATGTTATTAAGATAGGCTCCTTAAAACACAAGACGTCCCCAAATTGTAGAATTTCAAATCATATCTGAAGATCATTTGAGCTCTCTTTTCTAATTTATTTACTTCCTTTCTTGTTTTGATAGTGATACATTCCAACTTGCTCTCATTTGCAAAGTCTGTTAGCAATAATTGTAATTTCACTAAAGCCTCAAAAGCTGATGTATTTGCTCTCCCATTCAGTAAATTCTTAAAAACTTCCAACTAATTTTAAGTAAAATGCGAGCCAGGTTTAGAAAACTTGTGTATAACAGGGTTCAGCGTCTTTGGTGGGCACTTTGGTTAATGTATAAAATAGTTGTTCAAACACTTTGGCATTTCTAAAATCCTGTAAACGTCAGGCAGGCCAGCCAGGCATAATGGTGCAGGCCTGTAATCCCAGTACTGGGAGGCTCAGAGAAGAGGATTGTGCGTTTAAGACCAGTCTGGACTCTGTTGTGAGATCCTGTCTCAAAAAAAAAAACCGAAAAGCACGTTAGAAAGGAAGATGAAGAAGCGTGCAATGCGGCGCCGCCGTAAGTCAGAGTGTCCGCCATCGGCCCTGTATTAAGTCAGAGTGTCCGCCATCGGCCCTGTATTAAGTCAGAGTGTCCGCCATCGGCCCTGTGGTTCAGTAACATGTGTTACATCACGCTGTCTGCTTTGTTAATTAAAGCTTCGTTTCAAAAAAGGACAGCTTTTTGGATACGGCTGTTAGCAATATGGTCACCATACGAGTCTGTAGTATGCTTCTGCTCCATAGCTGCAGAACTGTTTTTATCATGATATTCTGTTTCACCAAAATTTAAATTTTCATTGTATTCACATAATAATGGATGGGAAAGAATTAACATCTGAAAACTCTCCTTTGATACTACGAATTGGTTGAAAAACATTGAACCCAATATGGCAATGAGATTTCTCTTCTTGAAGTTAAAGATGACACTGACATAAAACTGATGATATTAATAGTGATCCTGTTAATGTAGAAAACATACAACATGTCTCATTTGACTTTTTCTACAAGCACAAGAATACTTGAAATTTAAAACACATCAAAATATGTTTAAAAGAAGAGTCATCTGATTTCAGCGAAAGCCATTTCCAGGGTGATAAGCAGGTGTACCTCTAGAAATTTAGCAGCTAACACTCTGCCCGTGTTTCCTTAAAATAACTGCTGACTGTGGGTTCTGATACCTTCTTGGCAGGGTTAGTCTCGGGTTTCATGCAGTCAATGGTATCATTATGGCCCCTGTGGGAAGTGAATGACAAGTGTCAATGCACATTCTTTCTGAGTAGCATGTTCATTGTAAACTTTTTTACACTGTATTTTTAGCACAGAATTTTTCATGAAATATTCATTTGTATTGATCTCAGTGCTGTCAAAATGATTCACTGTCATATATGCATGTAATATCAATAAAATGGATAGTTGTAGATTTATGTTTAACAGACAGCAAAACCACCATGTAAGTGCTTAATCTCTAGATTTCCTCATATATCAGGATGTCCCCAGATCCCATGTTTCTCATGCATCTGGCGTCTCCCAGGGTCTGGCACTGGCTGTGGCATACTGGAGGGCACACTACCTGGCCATCAAGAGAGCAGCTTCAAATACCTTTTCCAAGCTCCTGAAAGTTGAAGGAATGGGGAGTGCCTGGTTGCTCCTGTCCCAGTGCTCTTAGTTTTATCAGTGAGTGCTCTGTCTGCACCCTAAAAAAGAGAGGTGTTAGTTATGTACCACATAGAAAAGGTCATGAGAAGAGATGGAGTGTCACCAGCAGTCTTTCAAATTCAACCAAGGGTTGAAGCGAGTCCTGTGTTCCCCTGACCTGGATCTCATGCACTAGGAGGGGTGACTTGGTGGAGGATGGAAATACAGAGCATGGTGTCTTAAATTTAGTGCAACAATTGCTAATTATACTTCATTAGGAGTTGAAAAACCTGGGATAAATGCAAAGCCAGAAGGAATAGGCTAAACTACGACTGTCCCAAGCAAAGTGAGATGCAAAGAGGCTCTACTGCTACCTAGCCATAAATCTTGACACTTCAAAATTTCTTCTATTTGTGATCTCATAATGTGGCACCTAATTGAATAAACTCTCCGTGCTAGACTAAGCAGTTTAATATTTTTCAGGTAAAGGAAGCAAAACTAATATTTAATGAGGATAGAATCTTATATAGGAATTACCAAAGAAAACTTCATATTTAGGATGGAAAGTTATGAATTTTTAAAGCAAGTAGGGAGTTTATTTCATTGGATTTCCTGTTTCTGGACATAATACTCAACATCCACAGCTTAAAGGAAGAGAGATTTAGTTTGGTTCACATTTTACAGGGATTCAGTGCATGGCTAGCTGGTTCCAAGGCAGAAACATTGTGGAGGAAGGGTGTGGTGGAACAAAGCTGATTGGTTCATGGGGAATAGCATCAAGAGAAAAAGGGATGGGGACCAGTTATAGACCACAAGACACACCCACATGACCCACCCCACACACCTAGAAACGTGCTCCACCAATCCCCTGGGCAGACCCCAAAGCCAACTGGGTTGGCACTTGCACCCTAACCAGCACACATTGTGTCTATTCCCATGCTTTCTGGGATACTGTGCCGTTACAAATGCCTTTTACTGAAAACAAAATAAAAACTGTGACAATAGCAAATGTTACTGAGATAATGGAGAAAATGCATATCTGGTACAACTGACCTGAAAAATATCTTGGCAGTTTCTTGTGAAACTAAACACATATTTACTGCATAACACGTCAATGTACCCATGACCATGTATCCCAGAGAAATGAAAACTTATGTATAAAAAGAAGTGTACAAATGTTCAGATTAGTTTTATTCGTCACAGTCCCAAGCCAGGACCAACACTAATGGTGTCCCGGTGGTGGTGCCCTTATGACACGCGTGCTGCAGTGGGCTGTTTGTGTCCTGGGAAGCTCTAAAAGGTTTGTCATCGCTGTCTTAGTCTGTGATAGGTCCCTGCCACAGATACGCAGCAAGGAGATAATGAACCACCACACAAGCAACAAATGAGGTGGCTCTCAAAGGCCTTGTGCTAAGCGTAAAATGCCAATCTCAAAACGTCACGTGCGGCATGAATGATTCCATTTGTATGGCATTCCCGCAGGGAAGAACCTGTGGACATGTAGAATACATTGATTGCCAGGGATTAGGGGCGAGAGTGAGAGTAACTCGGAAGAAAGAGCGCTGGAGAGCTTCTCTCTGCCATCATTTTCAGTACTGGGATTGAACCTGGGCAAACCAGGCAAGCCCTCGATCACTGGCTACAAGCCCCACATTTTTAATTTTTATTTTGAGACAGTCTCTCATTGCATTGCAAAAGCTAGACTTGAGCTTGTGATCCTCTTGCCGCAACTTCCTGAGTATGTACTGGGACAACAAGTGTGTGTCACCTTGTTTAGCTAGGAGTTACTTGATGACGAAGAAACAGTTGTGTACGTTGACCGTGGCAGTGGTTATAAGAACACCTCCCCCCCCCACACACAAATGGGTGTATGTAAAAGCCAGTGAAATATGACTGAGGCTTACAGGTTATATCCATGTCCCTTTCCTGGTTTGGGTATAGTTATGAAGATTATGATTGGAGAAGACTGGATGAAGAGCACACAGGACTCTACATTTGTTTGGTTTTTTTTTTTATTATCCTGTGAACCTAAAATAATTTCCAAATAATGTGGTAAACGAAACTACCAGTGAGCCTTTTATATTGTATCTTATCTTATGATCTCTAGTTGCCTGGAGAGAAAAAGTAATGATCAAATGATTTCAAAGTTCAGTGATGTTTTACTTCTGTTTCTATTTCCTCTTTGTTTTGTCATATGTATTATTAACATAACAATGATGGGAATAGTGAGGAAATAAAGTTGGAATTGCAGATGTCAGGGCTGACTGAGGTGAGGTTGAAGGAAAAGGTAAATGCTCAGATGGTACAGTGCTCGGCACAATTCAGAGCACATGAAAGGAGAGAGGTTGGAGAGCCAACAGCCAGTAATAGGGTATCTTCTTTTTAATCGTTATTATTTATTTTGTTTTTTGGGACAGATTCTTGGTATTTGTTCAGGCTGGACTTGGACTCACTGTGTAGCTCAGGTTGACCTTGAATGTGCAGAGATCCTCCTGCTTCAGCCTTCCAAATGCTGGGATTACAAGTATGTGTATGCTGACATGCCCAGATAGGATATCTTCTCAAACCAGGGCACACAACTGGAATCTGTCAAAAGAAAAAAAAAAAAAAACTGATGTCTCCAAGAATGAGAGTGAAACCTAGGTCAAAACTGTTTAAGCTAGCCTTGAATGACAAAGTCCCAAAGGCTTCCTAGGGCCTTGGGCCACTAATATACCTGGATTAGTGGAGTTGTATCCAAGATCATCTTAGGTAGAATATGGATGTGTATTAGGAAGTGGAAACTGGGGTGTATGAGACGCTACAACCTACCCAGCTGGGGTGCCCTAAGAGAGAAAGGGAACAAATTGCTAGTCTAAAACAGGGAAATTCCATCTCTCGGAGCAGAGCTGTGAAAGTTCCAAAAGTGAGTTGAAGGCCTCACCGGGTAAATCACTACCTTATTCTTAAGGGTCAAGTTTAGCTTATAACAGGGCAGGATGGAGACTGGACTTTTCCTGGGCTTCCCTAACATGAGAATGTCCCCTAAGGAGTTCTTTCAGCTCAGTGGCAACAATGCACTTGCTCGACCACCGATAATTGCTCCTCTTCTCGGGTGTCCAGGTATCCATCCCGGGTACCAAGTGGGGAGCGCGCATCTCCACAGGCCCATCGCCGTGCCTGTCTTCCCACTCACAGTCTTTTTTCACCGTGTAAACAATATAATCTGAGTCATTTTAACTGAACTGAATGAATATCTCGTGTGCTAGTCCGCTGACATACAGGCATGTTCTGCAGTGAGAGGCAGCCTGCGTGTGTGTCTTCATTCTGTGGCCGAGTGGAGAAGGGGTTCTCAGATAGGCAGGAGGAGGGGTTTTCTTTGAAAGGGCTCTCAAATCTTCAGGTCCCTACTCCTTTCCTTCATGGAAGTTTGAGTGGCAATTATAATAAAACATTTAATCAATTGTGATGGAGAAGAAGCATGGTATAAATTGAGAGAAGAATTATAGAATTTAGAATAGTTTCTCATGGCTCTTTGTACACTTGCCTGGTTGAACAGTTATGTCCCAGGAGCGTGACTCTGTGAGCTCACCTATTTGTACCAGGTAGGCAATCTAGATTCAGAAACAGTGCACAGTCAAGTATCTCTAACTGTTGTTTACTGATCTAGTCACATATCTGTATCTTTTGACTCTAACCCTTAACTTTTACAGTGAGGCGAAATGGAGGACACAAATATAGTAGGGACAGAGACATCTCAGAACTTGTCACATCCTTGTCATTGCAGTGCGCTTTCTCCCAGGTTATCTTTCTATTGAGACACTGCCTTTATAAGCTGCAAGACACCAGAAGACCGGGGGCCTACCAAGAGCCAGACAAAGCGGACAATTAAAAACAATGCTGCTTTGAAACTGTGAGGAATGATTGTACTCATTCATTCAATAAATCAATCAGCTCATTCAACAAGTACAGTGGTGCCTCAGTTCACCAACTTCATTTGTTCTGTGATTTTGAAAAAGATGGGCACATCTGTGTTTATGTGGGAAAGCTGGCTTTAGTTGTGTTTGTTACCTGATGCAGAGTTCGCAAACAAAAGCAAAATTTTGCCAAACGCTTCTGTCTGAGAACCAAACTGTTGGCAAGCAAAAGCATTCGTGAATCAAGGTGCCACTGTATCTATTGCTACAGACGGTTTTAGGTACCTAGGATAGAGAAATAAATAAAACATTCCAAATCCTTGCCACATGCAAGTGATAGTAAAAATGAACACACCGCACTTACTATGTCCCTATAGCTTTGCTGTCAATATTCTACACATATTAACTACTGCGTCTCACAACTCTGTGGGGTGGGTGGGTGATGCGTCTGATCTCGTTCTGCAGGTAAATAAACTAAGGAATAAGGAACAAAAGTTAAGTTATTATGGCTAGGGGTATAGCTCAGCAGAACATGTGCCTAGCGTGTACCAGGCTGTGGATTTCATCCCCAGCACTGCATAAAACAAAACAAAATGAAATACTAACTTGTTCAAGTCATGTGACAAGTCGATGACAAATCTAGCCTCTAGCTATTTGAATTTGGCTATTCCACCTTAAATATTTGCTCCCGACTACTTGATCATCTGATTCTTAAAAAAGAGTAGAGTAGGGCTGGGGATATAGTTTAGTACCATATGCACCTGCCTGCCAAGTACAAGGTCCTGAGTTCAATCCCTGGGACCACAATAAATAAATAAATAAATAAATAAATAAATAGATAAAAAGAGTAGAATCATTGGCTCTCTCTCTTGGGGTGACAAAGAAGACTTTCTGTTTTTTAAAATGAACTGAGTGGAGCACCAAAAATCAAAATAATAAAAATGAACAAAACTTTGATGGAGGAGACAGGACTGGGACAGAAGACTGATAATGAATTCAGATCACAATCACCAGAGACAGCAGAAACAGACGTGACAGAGGCCTGTGCCCAAATCCCTCTCCCTGCCCTCCTCAGTCACGTTTGCACACGGCCTCCAGAAAGAGTTGAAGCAGAAGCACATAAAGCTAGGGAACAAGATGCGTAGGTTAGTGTTGGTGGAATGTGTGTATCTGGGGGCAGTCTCCTATCCTTTGAGAATTAACAGGTACTATGGCAGCCTTCTGTGATTGATGGGACAGGGTCATAGGTATGATGGAAAAGGCAGGTGAAGGCATATTGCAAACATGCAAAACATCCTCCCATAATTCTTTGTCTTGTCATGACCGCACTATAGAGCTACAGATACTATCAGAAAGAGAGTCTGTAGCTCTTGGACCAATAGTATGTGTACAGAAACACCTATTCTGCAGATTTTCTAAGGGCTATTGTGGCAGCATTGCCTTCTAGTGACATCACTAGTTCATTATTTCTTGAGAAAATAGAATAAATACTACACTTCCCCCTCCTGAAAGAAACTGCCCAAGGGTTGGGGGTGGGTAGTGAAGTGTCAGAGGCCCCGGGTTCCCACTCTAGCAGTGGCACCACCACCACACACACAAAAAAAACCAATATGTCCAAACTGGCCAGGATCGAAGAGTAGGACTCAGGTTAAGGATGTGGCTCAGCGGTACCACGCTTGCCTAGCACGCCCAAGACCCAGGGTTCAAAAGAGTGGCAGTTCCAAGAGGGCATGGGGTAATATGTATCAAACTCTGAAAGAAAGTAACTGCCCATCTAGATCACTATAAGCAGCAAAACTATCCTTCAGAATTGAAAAAGATACACCTTCCAAAGTAAGCCCAAACTGAGGGAATTCATGACCATTAAGTCAGCACCACAGAAGATACTTGAAGAAACACTACCTTCAGAAGAGGAAGAATAGAAAAACAAATGTATATTTATAATCAAATAAAACATCACAAATATAACAACGTGGGAAAAATTGGTGAATACAGCGATGCCTCACCTATTGTGGGAGTTACGTTCCAGAGGCCCCATGAGAGGGGAAAATCCACGAAGTAGTGCTGTTCACTGTTAAAAGCCTTAGAAGGAGCAGAATGAGTCGGGTGTGATGGTTCATGCCTGTAATCCCAGCACTCCAGAAGCTGAGGCAGGAGGATCATTGGAGTTCAAGACCAGTCTGGACTACAAAGTGAGCTCAAGGCCAGCCTGAGCTGCATA